>JABXNX010003438.1:0-34570 GCA_014843695.1 Archivesica marissinica | reverse complement strand
TGGGTGTATGTGTCAGGGAGATAGATGGATGTATGTGCCTGGGAGTTAGATGGATGTGTGTGCCAGGAAGATAGATGGGTGTGTGTGCCAGGGAGATAGATGGATATGTGTGCCAGGGAGATAGATGGATGTACATGTGTGTGCCAGGAAGATAGATGGGTGTGTGTGCCAGGGAGATAGATGGATGTATGTGTCTGGGAGTTAGATGGATGTGTGTGCCTGGGAGATAGATGGATGTATGTGCCAGGGAGATAGATGGATGTATGTGCCTGGGAGATAGATGGATGTATGTGCCAGGGACATAGATGGATGTATGTGCCTGGGAGATAGATGGATGTATGTGCCTTGGAGATAGATGGATGTACATGTATGTGCCAGGGAGATCGATGGATGTGTGTGCCTGGGAGATAGATGGATGTGTGTGCCTGGGAGATAGATGGATGTGTGTGCCTGGTAGATAGATGGATGTATTTGCGTGGGAGATAATGGATGTATGAGCTAGATGGATGTATGTGCCTGGGAGATAGATGGAGGTATGTGCCTGGGAGATAGATGTATGGATGTGCATGGGAGATAGATGGATATTTGTGCCAGGGAGATAGATGGATGTATGTGCCTGGGAGATAGATGGATGTATGTGCCTGGGAGATAGATGGATGTATGTGCCTTGGAGCTTGATGGATGTATGAGCATGGGAGATATATTGATGTATGTGCCTGGGAGATAGATGGATGTATGTGCCTGGGAGATAATGGATGTATGAGCTAGATGGATGTATGTGCCTGGGAGATAGATGGAGGTATGTGCCTGGGAGATAGATGGATATGTGTGCCAGGGAGATAGATGGATGTATGTGCCTGGGAGATAGATGGATGTATGTGCCTGGGAGATAGATGGATGTGTATGCCTGGGAGCTAGATGGATGTATGTGCCAGGGAGATAGATGGATGTGTGTGCCAGGGAGATAGATGGATGTATGTGCCGGGGAGATCGATGGATGTATGTGCCTGGGAGATAGATGGATGTACATGTATGTGCCTGGGAGATTGATGGATATACATGTATGTGCCAGGGAGATAGATGGATGTATGTGCCAGGGAGATAGATGGGTGTATGTGTCAGGGAGATAGATGGGTGTATGTGTCAGGGAGATAGATGGATGTATGTGCCTGGGAGTTAGATGGATGTGTGTGCCAGGAAGATAGATGGGTTTGTGTGCCAGGGATATAGATGGATGTATGTGCCAGGGAGATTGATGGATGTATGTGCCAGGGACATAGTTGGATGTATGTGCCTGGGAGATATATGGATGTATGTGCCTTGGAGATAGATGGATGTACATGTATGTGCCAGGGAGATAGATGGATGTATGTGTCAGGGAGATAGATGGCTGTATGTGTTAGGGAGATAGATGGATGTATGTACCTGGGAGTTAGATGAATGTGTGTGCCAGGAAGATTGATGGGTGTGTGTGTGCCAGGGAGATAGATGGATATGTGTGCCAGGGAGATAGATGGATGTACATGTATGTGCCAGGGAGATAGATGGGTGTATGTGTCTGGGAGATGGATGGATGTATGTGCCTGGGAGATAGATGGATGTATGTGCCTGGGAGATAGATGGATGTGTATGCCTGGGAGCTAGATGGATGTATATGCCTGGGAGATAGATGGATGTGTGTGCCAGGGAGATACATGGATATATGTGCCAGGGAGATAGATGGATGTACATGTATGTGCCTGGGAGATTGATGGATGTACATGTATGTGCCAGGTAGATAGGTGGATGTATGTGCCAGGGAGATAGATGGGTGTATGTGTCAGGGAGATAGATGGATGTATGTGCCTGTGAGATAGATGGATGTATGTCCCAGGGAGATAGATGGGTGTATGTGTCAGGGAGATAGATGGATGTATGTGCCTGGGAGATAGATGGTGTATGTGCCCGGGAGATATATGGTGTATGTGCCCGGGAGATATATGGATATATGTGCCAGGGAGATAGATGGATGTATGTGCCTGAGAGATAGATGGTGTATGTGCCCGGGAGATATATGGATATATTTGCCAGGGAGATAGATGGATATATGTGCCAGGGGAGATAGATGGATGTATGTGCCTGGGAGATATATGGATGTATGTGCCCGGGAGATATATGGATATATGTGCCAGGGAGATAGATGGATATATGTGCCAGGGAGATAGATGGCTGTATGTGCCTGGGAGATAGATGGATATATGTGCCTGGGAGATATATGGATGTATGTGCCCGGGAGATAGATGGATATATGTGCCAGGGAGATAGATGGATGTATGTGCCTGGGAGGTAGATGGATGTGTGTTCCTGGTAGATAGATGGATGTACATGTATGTGCCTGGGAGATAGATGGATGTACATGTATGTGCCAGGGTGATAGATGGATGTGTGTGCCTGGGAGATAGATGGATGTGTGTTCCTGGTAGATAGATGGATGTATGTGCCTGGGAAATAGATGGATGTATGTGCCTGGGAGATAGATGGCTGTATGTGCCTGGGAGATAGATGGATGTATGTGCCTGGGAGATAGATGGATGTATGTGCCTGGGAAATAGATGGATGTATGTGCCTGGGAGATAGATGGATGTATGTGCCTGGGAGATAGATGGATGTATGTGCCTGGGAGATAGATGGATGTATGTGTCTGGGAGATGGATAGATGTATGTGCCTGGGAGATAGATGGATGTATGTGCCTGGGAGATAGATGGATGTATGTGCCTGGGAGATAGATTGATGTGTGTGCCTGGGAGATAATGGATGTGTGTCCGAGATAATGGATTATTCCGAATAGATGGATATATGTGCCTGGGAGATAGATGGATGTATGTGCCTGGGAGATAGATGGATGTATGTGCCTGGGAGATAGATGGATGTATGTGCCTGGGAAATAGATGGATGTGTGTGCCTGGGAGATAGATGGATGTATGTGCCTGGGAGATAGATGGATGTATGTGCCTGGGAGATAGATGGATGTATGTGCCTGGGAGATAGATGGATGTATGTGCCTGGGAGATAGATGGATGTATGTGCCTGGGAGATAGATGGATGTATGTGCCTGGGAGATAGATGGATGTATGTGCCTGGGAGATAGATGGATGTATGTGCCTGGGAGATAGATGGATGTATGTGCCTGGGAGATAGATGGATGTATGTGCCTGGGAGATAGATGGATGTGTGTGCCTGGGAGATAGATGGATGTATGTGCCTGGGAGATAGATGGATGTATGTGCTTGGGAGATAGATGGATGTATGTGCCTGGGAGATAGATGGGTGTGTGTGCCTGGGAGATAGATTGGTGTGTGTGCCTGGGAGATAGATGGATATATGTGCCAGGGAGATATATGGATATATGTGCCAGGGAGATATATGGATATATGTGCCCGGGAGATAGATGGATGTATGTGCCTGGGAAATAGATGGATGTGTGTGCCTGGGAGATAGATGGATGTATGTGCCTGGGAGATAGATGGATGTATGTGCCTGGGAGCTATATGGATGTATGTGCCTGGGAGATAGATGGATGTATGTGCCTGGGAGATAGATGGATGTACATGTATGTGCCTTGGAGATGGATGTATGTGTCAGGGAGATAGATGGATGTATGTGCCTGTGAGATAGATCGATGTATGTGCCAGGGAGATAGATGGGTGTATGTGTCAGGGAGATAGATGGATGTATGTGCCTGGGAGTTAGATGGATGTGTGTGCCAGGAAGATATATGGGTTTGTGTGCCAGGGAGATAGATGGATGTATGTGCCTGGGAGATAGATGGATGTATGTGCCTGGGAGCTATATGGATGTATGTGCCTGGGAGATAGATGGATGTACATGTATGTGCCTGGGAGATAGATGGATGTACATGTATGTGCCTTGGAGATGGATGTACATGTATGTGTCAGGGAGATAGATGGATGTATGTGCCTGTGAGATAGATGGATGTATGTGCCAGGGAGATAGATGGGTGTATGTGTCAGGGAGATAGATGGATGTATGTGCCTGGGAGTTAGATGGATGTGTATGCCAGGAAGATAGATGGGTTTGTGTGCCAGGGAGATAGATGGATGTATGTGCCAGGGAGATTGATGGATGTATGTGCCAGGGACATATATGGATGTATGTGCCTGGGAGATATATGGATGTATGTGCCTTGGAGATAGATGGATGTACATGTATGTGCCAGGGAGATAGATGGATGTATGTGTCAGGGAGATAGATGGATGTATGTGCCTGTGAGATAGATGGATGTATGTGCCAGGGAGATAGATGGGTGTATGTGTCAGGGAGATAGATGGATGTATGTGCCTGGGAGTTAGATGGATGTGTGTGTCAGGAAGATAGATGGGTTTGTGTGCCAGGGAGATAGATGGATGTATGTGCCAGGGAGATTGATGGATGTATGTGCCAGGGACATAGATTGATGTATGTGCCTGAGAGATATATGGATGTATGTGCCAGGGAGATAGATGGATGTATGTGTCAGGGAGATAGATGGGTGTATGTGTCAGGGAGATAGATGGATGTATGTGCCTGGGAGTTAGATGGATGTGTGTGCCAGGAAGATAGATGGGTGTGTGTGCCAGGGAGATAGATGGATATGTGTGCCAGGGAGATAGATGGATGTACATGTGTGTGCCAGGAAGATAGATGGGTGTGTGTGCCAGGGAGATAGATGGATGTATGTGTCTGGGAGATAGATGGATGTATGTGCCTGGGAGATAGATGGATGTGTGTGCCTGGGAGATAGATGGATGTATGTGCCAGGGAGATAGATGGATGTATGTGCCTGGGAGATAGATGGATGTATGTGCCAGGGACATAGATGGATGTATGTGCCTGGGAGATAGATGGATGTATGTGCCTTGGAGATAGATGGATGTACATGTATGTGCCAGGGAGATCGATGGATGTGTGTGCCTGGGAGATAGATGGATGTGTGTGCCTGGGAGATAGATGGATGTGTGTGCCTGGTAGATAGATGGATGTATTTGCGTGGGAGATAATGGATGTATGAGCTAGATGGATGTATGTGCCTGGGAGATAGATGGAGGTATGTGCCTGGGAGATAGATGTATGGATGTGCATGGGAGATAGATGGATATTTGTGCCAGGGAGATAGATGGATGTATGTGCCTGGGAGATAGATGGATGTATGTGCCTTGGAGCTTGATGGATGTATGAGCATGGGAGATATATTGATGTATGTGCCTGGGAGATAGATGGATGTATGTGCCTGGGAGATAATGGATGTATGAGCTAGATGGATGTATGTGCCTGGGAGATAGATGGAGGTATGTGCCTGGGAGATAGATGGATATGTGTGCCAGGGAGATAGATGGATGTATGTGCCTGGGAGATAGATGGATGTATGTGCCTGGGAGATAGATGGATGTGTATGCCTGGGAGATAGATGGATGTATGTGCCAGGGAGATAGATGGATGTGTGTGCCAGGGAGATAGATGGATGTATGTGCCGGGGAGATCGATGGATGTATGTGCCTGGGAGATAGATGGATGTACATGTATGTGCCTGGGAGATTGATGGATATACATGTATGTGCCAGGGAGATAGATGGATGTATGTGCCAGGGAGATAGATGGGTGTATGTGTCAGGGAGATAGATGGGTGTATGTGTCAGGGAGATAGATGGATGTATGTGCCTGGGAGTTAGATGGATGTGTGTGCCAGGAAGATAGATGGGTTTGTGTGCCAGGGATATAGATGGATGTATGTGCCAGGGAGATTGATGGATGTATGTGCCAGGGACATAGTTGGATGTATGTGCCTGGGAGATATATGGATGTATGTGCCTTGGAGATAGATGGATGTACATGTATGTGCCAGGGAGATAGATGGATGTATGTGTCAGGGAGATAGATGGCTGTATGTGTTAGGGAGATAGATGGATGTATGTACCTGGGAGTTAGATGAATGTGTGTGCCAGGAAGATTGATGGGTGTGTGTGTGCCAGGGAGATAGATGGATATGTGTGCCAGGGAGATAGATGGATGTACATGTATGTGCCAGGGAGATAGATGGGTGTATGTGTCTGGGAGATGGATGGATGTATGTGCCTGGGAGATAGATGGATGTATGTGCCTGGGAGATAGATGGATGTGTATGCCTGGGAGCTAGATGGATGTATATGCCTGGGAGATAGATGGATGTATGTGCCAGGGAGATAGATGGATGTATGTGCCAGGGAGATAGATGGCTGTATGTGCCTGGGAGATAGATGGATGTATGTGCCTGGGAGATAGATGGATGTATGTGCCTGGGAGATAGATGGATGTATGTGCCAGGGAGATAGATGGATGTATGTGCCTGGGAGATAGATGGATGTATGTGCCTGGGAGATAGATGGATGTATGTGCCAGGGAGATAGATGGGTGTATGTGTCAGGGAGATAGATGGATGTATGTGCCTGGGAGATAGATGGATGTATGTGCCAGGGAGATAGATGGATGTAGTGCCGGAGATAGATGGATGTATGTGCCGGGAGATAGATGGTGTATGTGCCGGGAGATATGGATGTATGTGCCGGGAGATAGATGGATTATGTGCCAGGGAGATAGATGGATGTATGTGCCAGGGAGATAGATGGATGTATGTGCCAGGGAGATAGATGGATGTATGTGCCGGGAGATAGATGGATGTATGTGCCAGGGAGATAGATGGATGTATGTGCCAGGGAGATAGATGGATGTATGTGTCAGGGAGATAGATGGATGTATGTGCCTGGGAGATAGATGGATGTGTGTGCCTAGTAGAGGTGTGTGCCGGAGATAGATGGGTGTGTGTGCCAGGGAGATAGATGGATATGTGTGCCAGGGAGATAGATGGATGTACATGTGTGTGCCAGGAAGATAGATGGGTGTGTGTGCCAGGGAGATAGATGGGTGTATGTGTCAGGGAGATAGATGGATGTATGTGTCTGGGAGTTAGATGGATGTGTGTGCCTGGGAGATAGATGGATGTATGTGCCAGGGAGATAGATGGATGTATGTGCCTGGGAGATAGATGGATGTATGTGCCAGGGACATAGATGGATGTATGTGCCTGGGAGATAGATGGATGTGCCTTGGAGATAGATGGATGTACATGTATGTGCCAGGGAGATCGATGAATGTGTGTGCCTGGGAGATAGATGGATGTACATGTATGTGCCAGGGAGATCGATGGATGTGTGTGCCTGGTAGATAGATGGATGTATGTGCGTGGAAGATAGATGGATGTGTGTGCCTGGGAGATAGATGGATGTATGTGCTTGGAAGATAGATGGATGTATGTGCCTTGGAGATAGATGGATGTATGTGCCTGGGAGATAGATAGATGTATGTGCCTGGGAGATGGATGGATGTATGTACCTTGGAGATAGATGGATGTATGTACCTTGGAGATAGATGTATGTATGTGCCTGGGAGATAGATGGTTGTATGTGCCTGGGAGATAGATGGTTGTATGTGCCTGGGAGATAGATGGATGTATGTGTCTGGGAGATGGATGGATGTATGTGCCTTGGAGATAGATGGATGCATGTGCCTTGGAGATAGATGGATGTATGTGCCTGGGAGATAGATGGATGTGTGTGCCAGGGAGATAGTTGGATGTATGTGCCTTGGAGATAAATGGATGTATGTGCCTGGGATATAGATGGATGTGTGTGCCTGGGAGATAGATGGGTGTGTGTGCCTGGGCGATAGATGGATGTATGTGCCTTGGAGATAGATGGATGTACATGTATGTGCCAGGGAGATAGATGGATGTATGTGTCAGGGAGATAGATGGATGTATGTGCCTGTGAGATAGATGGATGTATGTGCCTTGGAGATAGATGGATGTATGTGCCTGGGAGATAGATGGATGTATGTGCCTGGGAGATAGATGGATGTTTGTGCCTGGGAGATAGATGGATGTATGTGCCTTGGAGATAGATGGATGTGTGTGCCTGGTAGCTAGATGGATTTATGTGCCATCGAGATAGATGGATGTATGTGCCTGGGAGATAGATGGATGTGTGTGCCAGGAAGATATATGGGTTTGTGTGCCAGGGAGATAGATGGATGTATGTGCCTGGGAGATAGATGGATGTATGTGCCTGGAGATATATGGATGTATGTGCCTGGGAGATAGATGGATGTACATGTATGTGCCTGGGAGATAGATGGGTACATGTATGTGCCTTGGAGAAGGATGTACATGTATGTGTCAGGGAGATAGATGGATGTATGTGCCTGTGAGATAGATGGATGTATGTGCCAGGGAGATAGATGGGTGTATGTGTCAGGGAGATAGATGGATGTATGTGCCTGGGAGTTAGATGGATGTGTATGCCAGGAAGATAGATGGGTTTGTGTGCCAGGGAGATAGATGGATGTATGTGCCAGGGAGATTGATGGATGTATGTGCCAGGGACATATATGGATGTATGTGCCTGGGAGATATATGGATGTATGTGCCTTGGAGATAGATGGATGTACATGTATGTGCCAGGGAGATAGATGGATGTATGTGTCAGGGAGATAGATGGATGTATGTGCCTGGAGATAGATGGATGTATGTGCCAGGGAGATAGATGGGTGTATGTGTCAGGGAGATAGATGGATGTATGTGCCTGGGAGTTAGATGGATGTGTGTGCCAGGAAGATAGATGGGTTTGTGTGCCAGGGAGATAGATGGATGTATGTGCCAGGGAGATTGATGGATGTATGTGCCAGGGACATAGATGGATGTATGTGCCTGGGAGATATATGGATGTATGTGCCATGGAGATAGATGGATGTACATGTATGTGCCTGGGAGTTAGATGGATGTGTATGCCAGGAAGATAGATGGGTGTGTGTGCCAGGGAGATAGATGGATATGTGTGCCAGGGAGATAGATGGATGTACAGTGTGTGCCAGGAAGATAGATGGGGTGTTGCCAGGGAGTAGATGGTGTATGTGCAGGGAGATAGATGGATGTATGTGTCTGGGAGTTAGATGGATGTGTGTGGGGAGATAGATGGATGTATGTGCCAGGGAGATAGATGGGTATGTGCCTGGGAGATAGATGGATGTATGTGCCAGGGACATAGATGGATGTATGTGCCTGGGAGATAGATGGATGTGCCTTGGAGATAGATGGATGTACATGTATGTGCCAGGGATATCGATGGATGTGTGTGCCTGGGAGATAGATGGATGTACATGTATGTGCCAGGGAGATCGATGGATGTGTGTGCCTGGTAGATAGATGGATGTATGTGCGTGGAAGATAGATGGATGTGTGTGCCTGGGAGATAGATGGATGTATGTGCTTGGAAGATAGATGGATGTGTGTGCCAGGGAGATAGATGGATGTATGTGCCGGGGAGATCGATGGATGTATGTGCCTGGGAGATAGATGGATGTACATGTATGTGCCTGGGAGATTGATGGATATACATGTATGTGCCAGGGAGATAGATGGATGTATGTGCCAGGGAGATAGATGGGTGTATGTGTCAGGGAGATAGATGGGTGTATGTGTCAGGGAGATAGATGGATGTATGTGCCTGGGAGTTAGATGGATGTGTGTGCCAGGAAGATAGATGGTTTGTGTGCAGGGATATAGATGGATGTATGTGCCAGGGAGATTGATGGATGTATGTGCCAGGGACATAGTTGGTGTATGTGCCTGGGAGATATATGGATGTATGTGCTTGGGATAGATGGATGTACATGTATGTGCAGGGAGATAGATGGATGTATGTGTCAGGGAGATAGATGGTGTATGTGTTAGGGAGATAGATGGATGTATGTACCTGTGAGTTAGATGAATGTGTGTGCCAGGAAGATTGATGGGTGTGTGTGTGCCAGGGAGATAGATGGATATGTGTGCCAGGGGATAGATGGATGTACATGTATGTGCCAGGGAGATAGATGGGTGTATGTGTCTGGGAGATGGATGGATGTATGTGCCTGGGAGATAGATGGATGTATGTGCCTGGGAGATAGATGGATGTGTATGCCTGGGAGCTAGATGGATGTATATGCCTGGGAGATAGATGGATGTGTGTGCCAGGGAGATACATGGATATATGTGCCAGGGAGATAGATGGATGTACATGTATGTGCCTGGGAGATTGATGGATGTACATGTATGTGCCAGGTAGATAGGTGGATGTATGTGCCAGGGAGATAGATGGGTGTATGTGTCAGGGAGATAGATGGATGTATGTGCCTGTGAGATAGATGGATGTATGTCCCAGGGAGATAGATGGGTGTATGTGTCAGGGAGATAGATGGATGTATGTGCCTGGGAGATAGATGGTGTATGTGCCCGGGAGATATATGGTGTATGTGCCCGGGAGATATATGGATATATGTGCCAGGGAGATAGATGGATGTATGTGCCTGAGAGATAGATGGTGTATGTGCCCGGGAGATATATGGATATATTTGCCAGGGAGATAGATGGATATATGTGCCAGGGGAGATAGATGGATGTATGTGCCTGGGAGATATATGGATGTATGTGCCCGGGAGATATATGGATATATGTGCCAGGGAGATAGATGGATATATGTGCCAGGGAGATAGATGGCTGTATGTGCCTGGGAGATAGATGGATATATGTGCCTGGGAGATATATGGATGTATGTGCCCGGGAGATAGATGGATATATGTGCCAGGGAGATAGATGGATGTATGTGCCTGGGAGGTAGATGGATGTGTGTTCCTGGTAGATAGATGGATGTACATGTATGTGCCTGGGAGATAGATGGATGTACATGTATGTGCCAGGGTGATAGATGGATGTGTGTGCCTGGGAGATAGATGGATGTGTGTTCCTGGTAGATAGATGGATGTATGTGCCTGGGAAATAGATGGATGTATGTGCCTGGGAGATAGATGGCTGTATGTGCCTGGGAGATAGATGGATGTATGTGCCTGGGAGATAGATGGATGTATGTGCCTGGGAAATAGATGGATGTATGTGCCTGGGAGATAGATGGATGTATGTGCCTGGGAGATAGATGGATGTATGTGCCTGGGAGATAGATGGATGTATGTGTCTGGGAGATAGATGGATGTATGTGCCTGGGAGATAGATGGATGTATGTGCCTGGGAGATAGATGGATGTATGTGCCTGGGAAAGAGATCCAAAATGGATGTGTGTTCCAGATAGATGGTGTATGTGCCTGGAAATAGATGGATGATGTGTGGGAGATGATGGATGTATGTGCCTGGGAGATAGATGGATGTATGAGCCTGGGAGATAGATGGATGTATGTGCCTGGGAAATAGATGGATGTGTGTGCCTGGGAGATAGATGGATGTGTGTTCCTGGTAGATAGATGGATGTATGTGCGAGGGAGATAGATGGATGTGTGTGCCTGGGAGATAGATGGATGTATGTGCGTGGAAGATAGATGGATGTATGTGCCTGGGAGATAGATGGATGTATGTGCCTGGGAAATAGATGGATGTGTGTGCCTGGGAGATAGATGGATGTGTGTTCCTGGTAGATAGATGGATGTATGTGCGTGGGAGATAGATGGATGTGTGTGCCTGGGAGATAGATGGATGTATGTGCGTGGAAGATAGATGGATGTATGTGCCTGGGAGATAGATGGATGTATGTGCCTGGGAGATGGATGGATGTATGTGTCTGGGAGATGGATAGATGTATGTGCCTTGGAGATAGATTGTTGTGTGTGCCTGGGAGATAGATGGGTGTGTGTGCCTGGGAGATAGATTGGTGTGTGTGCCTGGGAGATAGATGGATATATGTGCCAGGGAGATATATGGATATATGTGCCAGGGAGATATATGGATATATGTGCCTGGGAGATAGATGGATGTATGTGCCTGGGAAATAGATGGATGTGTGTGCCTGGGAGATAGATGGATGTATGTGCCTGAGAGATAGATGGATGTATGTGCCTGGGAGCTATATGGATGTATGTGCCTGGGAGATAGATGGATGTACATGTATGTGCCTGGGAGATAGATGGATGTATGTGTCTGGGAGATAGATGGATGTATGTGCCTGGGAGATAGATGGATGTATGTGCCTGGGAGATAGATGGATGTATGTGCCTGGGAAATAGATGGATGTGTGTGCCTGGGAGATATATGGATGTGTGTTCCTGGTAGATAGATGGATGTATGTGCCTGGGAAATAGATGGATGTATGTGCTTGGGAGATAGATGGATGTATGTGCCTGGGAGATAGATGGGTGTGTGTGCCTGGGAGATAGATTGGTGTGTGTGCCTGGGAGATAGATGGATATATGTGCCAGGGAGATATATGGATATATGTGCCAGGGAGATATATGGATATATGTGCCCGGGAGATAGATGGATGTATGTGCCTGGGAAATAGATGGATGTGTGTGCCTGGGAGATAGATGGATGTATGTGCCTGGGAGATAGATGGATGTATGTGCCTGGGAGCTATATGGATGTATGTGCCTGGGAGATAGATGGATGTACATGTATGTGCCTGGGAGATAGATGGATGTACATGTATGTGCCTTGGAGATGGATGTACATGTATGTGTCAGGGAGATAGATGGATGTATGTGCCTGTGAGATAGATCGATGTATGTGCCAGGGAGATAGATAGGTGTATGTGTCAGGGAGATAGATGGATGTATGTGCCTGGGAGTTAGATGGATGTGTGTGCCAGGAAGATATATGGGTTTGTGTGCCAGGGAGATAGATGGATGTATGTGCCTGGGAGATAGATGGATGTATGTGCCTGGGAGCTATATGGATGTATGTGCCTGGGAGATAGATGGATGTACATGTATGTGCCTGGGAGATAGATGGATGTACATGTATGTGCCTTGGAGATGGATGTACATGTATGTGTCAGGGAGATAGATGGATGTATGTGCCTGTGAGATAGATGGATGTATGTGCCAGGGAGATAGATGGGTGTATGTGTCAGGGAGATAGATGGATGTATGTGCCTGGGAGTTAGATGGATGTGTATGCCAGGAAGATAGATGGGTTTGTGTGCCAGGGAGATAGATGGATGTATGTGCCAGGGAGATTGATGGATGTATGTGCCAGGGACATATATGGATGTATGTGCCTGGGAGATATATGGATGTATGTGCCTTGGAGATAGATGGATGTACATGTATGTGCCAGGGAGATAGATGGATGTATGTGTCAGGGAGATAGATGGATGTATGTGCCTGTGAGATAGATGGATGTATGTGCCAGGGAGATAGATGGGTGTATGTGTCAGGGAGATAGATGGATGTATGTGCCTGGGAGTTAGATGGATGTGTGTGTCAGGAAGATAGATGGGTTTGTGTGCCAGGGAGATAGATGGATGTATGTGCCAGGGAGATTGATGGATGTATGTGCCAGGGACATAGATTGATGTATGTGCCTGAGAGATATATGGATGTATGTGCCAGGGAGATAGATGGATGTATGTGTCAGGGAGATAGATGGGTGTATGTGTCAGGGAGATAGATGGATGTATGTGCCTGGGAGTTAGATGGATGTGTGTGCCAGGAAGATAGATGGGTGTGTGTGCCAGGGAGATAGATGGATATGTGTGCCAGGGAGATAGATGGATGTACATGTGTGTGCCAGGAAGATAGATGGGTGTGTGTGCCAGGGAGATAGATGGATGTATGTGTCTGGGAGTTAGATGGATGTGTGTGCCTGGGAGATAGATGGATGTATGTGCCAGGGAGATAGATGGATGTATGTGCCTGGGAGATAGATGGATGTATGTGCCAGGGACATAGATGGATGTATGTGCCTGGGAGATAGATGGATGTATGTGCCTTGGAGATAGATGGATGTACATGTATGTGCCAGGGAGATCGATGGATGTGTGTGCCTGGGAGATAGATGGATGTGTGTGCCTGGGAGATAGATGGATGTGTGTGCCTGGTAGATAGATGGATGTATTTGCGTGGGAGATAATGGATGTATGAGCTAGATGGATGTATGTGCCTGGGAGATAGATGGAGGTATGTGCCTGGGAGATAGATGTATGGATGTGCATGGGAGATAGATGGATATTTGTGCCAGGGAGATAGATGGATGTATGTGCCTGGGAGATAGATGGATGTATGTGCCTTGGAGCTTGATGGATGTATGAGCATGGGAGATATATTGATGTATGTGCCTGGGAGATAGATGGATGTATGTGCCTGGGAGATAATGGATGTATGAGCTAGATGGATGTATGTGCCTGGGAGATAGATGGAGGTATGTGCCTGGGAGATAGATGGATATGTGTGCCAGGGAGATAGATGGATGTATGTGCCTGGGAGATAGATGGATGTATGTGCCTGGGAGATAGATGGATGTGTATGCCTGGGAGCTAGATGGATGTATGTGCCAGGGAGATAGATGGATGTGTGTGCCAGGGAGATAGATGGATGTATGTGCCGGGGAGATCGATGGATGTATGTGCCTGGGAGATAGATGGATGTACATGTATGTGCCTGGGAGATTGATGGATATACATGTATGTGCCAGGGAGATAGATGGATGTATGTGCCAGGGAGATAGATGGGTGTATGTGTCAGGGAGATAGATGGGTGTATGTGTCAGGGAGATAGATGGATGTATGTGCCTGGGAGTTAGATGGATGTGTGTGCCAGGAAGATAGATGGGTTTGTGTGCCAGGGATATAGATGGATGTATGTGCCAGGGAGATTGATGGATGTATGTGCCAGGGACATAGTTGGATGTATGTGCCTGGGAGATATATGGATGTATGTGCCTTGGAGATAGATGGATGTACATGTATGTGCCAGGGAGATAGATGGATGTATGTGTCAGGGAGATAGATGGCTGTATGTGTTAGGGAGATAGATGGATGTATGTACCTGTGAGTTAGATGAATGTGTGTGCCAGGAAGATTGATGGGTGTGTGTGTGCCAGGGAGATAGATGGATATGTGTGCCAGGGAGATAGATGGATGTACATGTATGTGCCAGGGAGATAGATGGGTGTATGTGTCTGGGAGATGGATGGATGTATGAGCCTGGGAGATAGATGGATGTATGTGCCTGGGAAATAGATGGATGTGTGTGCCTGGGAGATAGATGGATGTGTGTTCCTGGTAGATAGATGGATGTATGTGCGAGGGAGATAGATGGATGTGTGTGCCTGGGAGATAGATGGATGTATGTGCGTGGAAGATAGATGGATGTATGTGCCTGGGAGATAGATGGATGTATGTGCCTGGGAAATAGATGGATGTGTGTGCCTGGGAGATAGATGGATGTGTGTTCCTGGTAGATAGATGGATGTATGTGCGTGGGAGATAGATGGATGTGTGTGCCTGGGAGATAGATGGATGTATGTGCGTGGAAGATAGATGGATGTATGTGCCTGGGAGATAGATGGATGTATGTGCCTGGGAATGATGGATGGATGTATGTGTCTGGGAGATGGATAGATGTATGTGCCTTGGAGATAGATGGTTGTGTGTGCCTGGGAGATAGATGGGTGTGTGTGCCTGGGAGATAGATTGGTGTGTGTGCCTGGGAGATAGATGGATATATGTGCCAGGGAGATATATGGATATATGTGCCAGGGAGATATATGGATATATGTGCCTGGGAGATAGATGGATGTATGTGCCTGGGAAATAGATGGATGTGTGTGCCTGGGAGATAGATGGATGTATGTGCCTGGGAGATAGATGGATGTATGTGCCTGGGAGCTATATGGATGTATGTGCCTGGGAGATAGATGGATGTACATGTATGTGCCTGGGAGATAGATGGATGTATGTGTCTGGGAGATAGATGGATGTATGTGCCTGGGAGATAGATGGATGTATGTGCCTGGGAGATAGATGGATGTATGTGCCTGGGAAATAGATGGATGTGTGTGCCTGGGAGATATATGGATGTGTGTTCCTGGTAGATAGATGGATGTATGTGCCTGGGAAATAGATGGATGTATGTGCTTGGGAGATAGATGGATGTATGTGCCTGGGAGATAGATGGGTGTGTGTGCCTGGGAGATAGATTGGTGTGTGTGCCTGGGAGATAGATGGATATATGTGCCAGGGAGATATATGGATATATGTGCCAGGGAGATATATGGATATATGTGCCCGGGAGATAGATGGATGTATGTGCCTGGGAAATAGATGGATGTGTGTGCCTGGGAGATAGATGGATGTATGTGCCTGGGAGATAGATGGATGTATGTGCCTGGGAGCTATATGGATGTATGTGCCTGGGAGATAGATGGATGTACATGTATGTGCCTGGGAGATAGATGGATGTACATGTATGTGCCTTGGAGATGGATGTACATGTATGTGTCAGGGAGATAGATGGATGTATGTGCCTGTGAGATAGATCGATGTATGTGCCAGGGAGATAGATGGGTGTATGTGTCAGGGAGATAGATGGATGTATGTGCCTGGGAGTTAGATGGATGTGTGTGCCAGGAAGATATATGGGTTTGTGTGCCAGGGAGATAGATGGATGTATGTGCCTGGGAGATAGATGGATGTATGTGCCTGGGAGCTATATGGATGTATGTGCCTGGGAGATAGATGGATGTACATGTATGTGCCTGGGAGATAGATGGATGTACATGTATGTGCCTTGGAGATGGATGTACATGTATGTGTCAGGGAGATAGATGGATGTATGTGCCTGTGAGATAGATGGATGTATGTGCCAGGGAGATAGATGGGTGTATGTGTCAGGGAGATAGATGGATGTATGTGCCTGGGAGTTAGATGGATGTGTGTGCCAGGAAGATAGATGGGTTTGTGTGCCAGGGAGATAGATGGATGTATGTGCCAGGGAGATTGATGGATGTATGTGCCAGGGACATAGATTGATGTATGTGCCTGGGAGATATATGGATGTATGTGCCAGGGAGATAGATGGATGTATGTGTCAGGGAGATAGATGGGTGTATGTGTCAGGGAGATAGATGGATGTATGTGCCTGGGAGTTAGATGGATGTGTGTGCCAGGAAGATAGATGGGTGTGTGTGCCAGGGAGATAGATGGATATGTGTGCCAGGGAGATAGATGGATGTACATGTGTGTGCCAGGAAGATAGATGGGTGTGTGTGCCAGGGAGATAGATGGATGTATGTGTCTGGGAGTTAGATGGATGTGTGTGCCTGGGAGATAGATGGATGTATGTGCCAGGGAGATAGATGGATGTATGTGCCTGGGAGATAGATGGATGTATGTGCCAGGGACATAGATGGATGTATGTGCCTGGGAGATAGATGGATGTATGTGCCTTGGAGATAGATGGATGTACATGTATGTGCCAGGGAGATCGATGGATGTGTGTGCCTGGGAGATAGATGGATGTGTGTGCCTGGGAGATAGATGGATGTGTGTGCCTGGTAGATAGATGGATGTATTTGCGTGGGAGATAATGGATGTATGAGCTAGATGGATGTATGTGCCTGGGAGATAGATGGAGGTATGTGCCTGGGAGATAGATGTATGGATGTGCATGGGAGATAGATGGATATTTGTGCCAGGGAGATAGATGGATGTATGTGCCTGGGAGATAGATGGATGTATGTGCCTGGGAGATAGATGGATGTATGTGCCTTGGAGCTTGATGGATGTATGAGCATGGGAGATATATTGATGTATGTGCCTGGGAGATAGATGGATGTATGTGCCTGGGAGATAATGGATGTATGAGCTAGATGGATGTATGTGCCTGGGAGATAGATGGAGGTATGTGCCTGGGAGATAGATGGATATGTGTGCCAGGGAGATAGATGGATGTATGTGCCTGGGAGATAGATGGATGTATGTGCCTGGGAGATAGATGGATGTGTATGCCTGGGAGCTAGATGGATGTATGTGCCAGGGAGATAGATGGATGTGTGTGCCAGGGAGATAGATGGATGTATGTGCCGGGGAGATCGATGGATGTATGTGCCTGGGAGATAGATGGATGTACATGTATGTGCCTGGGAGATTGATGGATATACATGTATGTGCCAGGGAGATAGATGGATGTATGTGCCAGGGAGATAGATGGGTGTATGTGTCAGGGAGATAGATGGGTGTATGTGTCAGGGAGATAGATGGATGTATGTGCCTGGGAGTTAGATGGATGTGTGTGCCAGGAAGATAGATGGGTTTGTGTGCCAGGGATATAGATGGATGTATGTGCCAGGGAGATTGATGGATGTATGTGCCAGGGACATAGTTGGATGTATGTGCCTGGGAGATATATGGATGTATGTGCCTTGGAGATAGATGGATGTACATGTATGTGCCAGGGAGATAGATGGATGTATGTGTCAGGGAGATAGATGGCTGTATGTGTTAGGGAGATAGATGGATGTATGTACCTGGGAGTTAGATGAATGTGTGTGCCAGGAAGATTGATGGGTGTGTGTGTGCCAGGGAGATAGATGGATATGTGTGCCAGGGAGATAGATGGATGTACATGTATGTGCCAGGGAGATAGATGGGTGTATGTGTCTGGGAGATGGATGGATGTATGTGCCTGGGAGATAGATGGATGTATGTGCCTGGGAGATAGATGGATGTGTATGCCTGGGAGCTAGATGGATGTATATGCCTGGGAGATAGATGGATGTGTGTGCCAGGGAGATACATGGATATATGTGCCAGGGAGATAGATGGATGTACATGTATGTGCCTGGGAGATTGATGGATGTACATGTATGTGCCAGGTAGATAGGTGGATGTATGTGCCAGGGAGATAGATGGGTGTATGTGTCAGGGAGATAGATGGATGTATGTGCCTGTGAGATAGATGGATGTATGTCCCAGGGAGATAGATGGGTGTATGTGTCAGGGAGATAGATGGATGTATGTGCCTGGGAGATAGATGGTGTATGTGCCCGGGAGATATATGGTGTATGTGCCCGGGAGATATATGGATATATGTGCCAGGGAGATAGATGGATGTATGTGCCTGAGAGATAGATGGTGTATGTGCCCGGGAGATATATGGATATATTTGCCAGGGAGATAGATGGATATATGTGCCAGGGGAGATAGATGGATGTATGTGCCTGGGAGATATATGGATGTATGTGCCCGGGAGATATATGGATATATGTGCCAGGGAGATAGATGGATATATGTGCCAGGGAGATAGATGGCTGTATGTGCCTGGGAGATAGATGGATATATGTGCCTGGGAGATATATGGATGTATGTGCCCGGGAGATAGATGGATATATGTGCCAGGGAGATAGATGGATGTACATGTATGTGCCTGGGAGATAGATGGATGTACATGTATGTGCCAGGGTGATAGATGGATGTGTGTGCCTGGGAGATAGATGGATGTGTGTTCCTGGTAGATAGATGGATGTATGTGCCTGGGAAATAGATGGATGTATGTGCCTGGGAGATAGATGGCTGTATGTGCCTGGGAGATAGATGGATGTATGTGCCTGGGAGATAGATGGATGTATGTGCCTGGGAAATAGATGGATGTATGTGCCTGGGAGATAGATGGATGTATGTGCCTGGGAGATAGATGGATGTATGTGCCTGGGAGATAGATGGATGTATGTGCCTGGGAGATAGATGGATGTATGTGCCTGGGAGATAGATGGATGTATGTGCCTGGGAGATAGATGGATGTATGTGCCTGGGAAATAGATGGATGTGTGTGCCTGGGAGATAGATGGATGTGTGTTCCTGGTAGATAGATGGATGTATGTGCCTGGGAGATAGATGGATGTGTGTGCCTGGGAGATAGATGGATGTATGTGCCTGGGAGATAGATGGATGTATGTGCCTGGGAGATAGATGGATGTATGTGCCTGGGAAATAGATGGATGTGTGTGCCTGGGAGATAGATGGATGTGTGTTCCTGGTAGATAGATGGATGTATGTGCCTGGGAGATAGATGGATGTGTGTGCCTGGGAGATAGATGGATGTATGTGCGTGGAAGATAGATGGATGTATGTGCCTGGGAGATAGATGGATGTATGTGCCTGGGAGATAGATGGATGTGTGTGCCTGGGAGATAGATGGATGTGTGTTCCTGGTAGATAGATGGATGTATGTGCCTGGGAGATAGATGGATGTGTGTGCCTGGGAGATAGATGGATGTATGTGCGTGGAAGATAGATGGATGTATGTGCCTGGGAGATAGATGGATGTATGTGCCTGGGAGATAGATGGATGTGTGTGCCTGGGAGATAGATGGATGTGTGTGCCTGGGAGATAGATGGATGTATGTGCCTGGGAGATAGATTGGTGTGTGTGCCTGGGAGATAGATGGATATATGTGCCAGGGAGATATATGGATATATGTGCCAGGGAGATATATGGATATATGTGCCTGGGAGATAGATGGATGTATGTGCCTGGGAAATAGATGGATGTGTGTGCCTGGGAGATAGATGGATGTATGTGCCTGGGAGATAGATGGATGTATGTGCCTGGGAGCTATATGGATGTATGTGCCTGGGAGATAGATGGATGTACATGTATGTGCCGGAGATAGATGGATGTATGTGTGCTGGGAGATAGATGGATGTATGTGCCTGGGAGATAGATGGATGTATGTGCCTGGGAGATAGATGGATGTATGTGCCTGGGAGATAGATGGAATGTATGTGCGGGAGATAGATGGATGTGTGTGCCTGGTAGATGGATGTATGTGTGGGAGATAGATGGATGTATGTGCCAGGGAGATAGATGGATGTATGTGCCTGGGAGATAGATGGATGTATGTGCCTGGAAGATAGATGGATGTGTGTGCCTGGGAGATAGATGGATGTATGTGCTTGGAAGATAGATGGATGTATGTGCCTTGGAGATAGATGGATGTATGTGCCTGGGAGATAGATGGATGTATGTGCCTGGGAGATGGATGGATGTATGTACCTTGGAGATAGATGGATGTATGTACCTTGGAGATAGATGGATGTATGTGCCTGGGAGATAGATGGATGTACATGTATGTGCCTGGGAGATAGATGGATGTACATGTATGTGCCTTGGAGATGGATGCATGTATGTGTCAGGGAGATAGATGGATGTATGTGCCTGGGAGATAGATGGATGTATGTGCCGGGAGATAGATGGGTGTATGTGCCAGGGAGATAGATGGATGTATGTGCCTGGGAGATAGATGGATGTATGTGCCTGGAAGATATGGATGTATGTGTGCCAGGGAGATAGATGGATGTATGTGCCTGGGAGATAGATGGATGTATGTGCCTGGGAGATATGGATGTATGCCGGGAGATAGATGGAATATGTGCCTGGAGATAGATGGATGTATGTGCCTGGGAGATAGATGGATGTATGTGCCTGGGAGATAGATGGATGTATGTGCCTGGGAGATAGATGGATGTATGTGCCAGGGAGATAGATGGATGTATGTGCCTGGGAGATAGATGGATGTATGTGCCTGGGAGATAGATGGATGTATGTGCCTGGGAGATAGATGGATGTGTGGCCTGGGAGATAGATGGATGTATGTGCCTGGGAGATAGATGGATGTATGTGCCTGGGAGATAGATGGATGTATGTGCCTGGGAGATAGATGGAATGTATGTGCGTGGGAGATAGATGGATGTGTGTGCCTGGGAGATAGATGGATGTATGTGCCTGGAAGATAGATGGATGTATGTGCCTGGGAGATAGATGGATGTATGTGCCTGGGAGATAGATGGATGTATGTGTCTGGGAGATGGATAGATGTATGTGCCTTGGAGATAGATGGTTGTGTGTGCCTGGGAGATAGATGGGTGTGTGTGCCTGGGAGATAGATTGGTGTGTGTGCCTGGGAGATAGATGGATATATGTGCCAGGGAGATATATGTGCCAGGGAGATATATGGATATATGTGCCTGGGAGATAGATGGATGTATGTGCCTGGGAAATAGATGGATGTGTGTGCCTGGGAGATAGATGGATGTATGTGCCTGGGAGATAGATGGATGTATGTGCCTGGGAGCTATATGGATGTATGTGCCTGGGAGATAGATGGATGTACATGTATGTGCCTGGGAGATAGATGGATGTATGTGTCTGGGAGATAGATGGATGTATGTGCCTGGGAGATAGATGGATGTATGTGCCTGGGAGATAGATGGATGTATGTGCCTGGGAAATAGATGGATGTGTGTGCCTGGGAGATATATGGATGTGTGTTCCTGGTAGATAGATGGATGTATGTGCCTGGGAGATAGATGGATGTATGTGCCTGGGAGATAGATGGGTGTGTGTGCCTGGGAGATAGATTGGTGTGTGTGCCTGGGAGATAGATGGATATATGTGCCAGGGAGATATATGGATATATGTGCCAGGGAGATATATGGATATATGTGCCTGGGAGATAGATGGATGTATGTGCCTGGGAAATAGATGGATGTGTGTGCCTGGGAGATAGATGGATGTATGTGCCTGGGAGATAGATGGATGTATGTGCCTGGGAGCTATATGGATGTATGTGCCTGGGAGATAGATGGATGTATGTGCCTGGGAGATAGATGGATGTATGTGCCTTGGAGATGGATGGATGTATGTGTCAGGGAGATAGATGGATGTATGTGCCTGTGAGATAGATCGATGTATGTGCCAGGGAGATAGATGGGTGTATGTGTCAGGGAGATAGATGGATGTATGTGCCTGGGAGTTAGATGGATGTGTGTGCCAGGAAGATATATGGGTTTGTGTGCCAGGGAGATAGATGGATGTATGTGCCTGGGAGATAGATGGATGTATGTGCCTGGGAGCTATATGGATGTATGTGCCTGGGAGATAGATGGATGTACATGTATGTGCCTGGGAGATAGATGGATGTACATGTATGTGCCTTGGAGATGGATGTACATGTATGTGTCAGGGAGATAGATGGATGTATGTGCCTGTGAGATAGATGGATGTATGTGCCAGGGAGATAGATGGGTGTATGTGTCAGGGAGATAGATGGATGTATGTGCCTGGGAGTTAGATGGATGTGTATGCCAGGAAGATAGATGGGTTTGTGTGCCAGGGAGATAGATGGATGTATGTGCCAGGGAGATTGATGGATGTATGTGCCAGGGACATAGATGGATGTATGTGCCTGGGAGATATATGGATGTATGTGCCTTGGAGATAGATGGATGTACATGTATGTGCCTGGGAGTTAGATGGATGTGTATGCCAGGAAGATAGATGGGTGTGTGTGCCAGGGAGATAGATGGATATGTGTGCCAGGGAGATAGATGGATGTATTTGCGTGGGAGATAATGGATGTATGAGCTAGATGGATGTATGTGCCTGGGAGATAGATGGAGGTATGTGCCTGGGAGATAGATGTATGGATGTGCATGGGAGATAGATGGATATTTGTGCCAGGGAGATAGATGGATGTATGTGCCTGGGAGATAGATGGATGTATGTGCCTTGGAGCTTGATGGATGTATGAGCATGGGAGATATATTGATGTATGTGCCTGGGAGATAGATGGATGTATGTGCCTGGGAGATAATGGATGTATGAGCTAGATGGATGTATGTGCCTGGGAGATAGATGGAGGTATGTGCCTGGGAGATAGATGGATATGTGTGCCAGGGAGATAGATGGATGTATGTGCCTGGGAGATAGATGGATGTATGTGCCTGGGAGATAGATGGATGTGTATGCCTGGGAGCTAGATGGATGTATGTGCCAGGGAGATAGATGGATGTGTGTGCCAGGGAGATAGATGGATGTATGTGCCGGGGAGATCGATGGATGTATGTGCCTGGGAGATAGATGGATGTACATGTATGTGCCTGGGAGATTGATGGATATACATGTATGTGCCAGGGAGATAGATGGATGTATGTGCCAGGGAGATAGATGGGTGTATGTGTCAGGGAGATAGATGGGTGTATGTGTCAGGGAGATAGATGGATGTATGTGCCTGGGAGTTAGATGGATGTGTGTGCCAGGAAGATAGATGGGTTTGTGTGCCAGGGATATAGATGGATGTATGTGCCAGGGAGATTGATGGATGTATGTGCCAGGGACATAGTTGGATGTATGTGCCTGGGAGATATATGGATGTATGTGCCTTGGAGATAGATGGATGTACATGTATGTGCCAGGGAGATAGATGGATGTATGTGTCAGGGAGATAGATGGCTGTATGTGTTAGGGAGATAGATGGATGTATGTACCTGGGAGTTAGATGAATGTGTGTGCCAGGAAGATTGATGGGTGTGTGTGTGCCAGGGAGATAGATGGATATGTGTGCCAGGGAGATAGATGGATGTACATGTATGTGCCAGGGAGATAGATGGGTGTATGTGTCTGGGAGATGGATGGATGTATGTGCCTGGGAGATAGATGGATGTATGTGCCTGGGAGATAGATGGATGTGTATGCCTGGGAGCTAGATGGATGTATATGCCTGGGAGATAGATGGATGTGTGTGCCAGGGAGATACATGGATATATGTGCCAGGGAGATAGATGGATGTACATGTATGTGCCTGGGAGATTGATGGATGTACATGTATGTGCCAGGTAGATAGGTGGATGTATGTGCCAGGGAGATAGATGGGTGTATGTGTCAGGGAGATAGATGGATGTATGTGCCTGTGAGATAGATGGATGTATGTCCCAGGGAGATAGATGGGTGTATGTGTCAGGGAGATAGATGGATGTATGTGCCTGGGAGATAGATGGTGTATGTGCCCGGGAGATATATGGTGTATGTGCCCGGGAGATATATGGATATATGTGCCAGGGAGATAGATGGATGTATGTGCCTGAGAGATAGATGGTGTATGTGCCCGGGAGATATATGGATATATTTGCCAGGGAGATAGATGGATATATGTGCCAGGGGAGATAGATGGATGTATGTGCCTGGGAGATATATGGATGTATGTGCCCGGGAGATATATGGATATATGTGCCAGGGAGATAGATGGATATATGTGCCAGGGAGATAGATGGCTGTATGTGCCTGGGAGATAGATGGATATATGTGCCTGGGAGATATATGGATGTATGTGCCCGGGAGATAGATGGATATATGTGCCAGGGAGATAGATGGATGTATGTGCCTGGGAGGTAGATGGATGTGTGTTCCTGGTAGATAGATGGATGTACATGTATGTGCCTGGGAGATAGATGGATGTACATGTATGTGCCAGGGTGATAGATGGATGTGTGTGCCTGGGAGATAGATGGATGTGTGTTCCTGGTAGATAGATGGATGTATGTGCCTGGGAAATAGATGGATGTATGTGCCTGGGAGATAGATGGCTGTATGTGCCTGGGAGATAGATGGATGTATGTGCCTGGGAGATAGATGGATGTATGTGCCTGGGAAATAGATGGATGTATGTGCCTGGGAGATAGATGGATGTATGTGCCTGGGAGATAGATGGATGTATGTGCCTGGGAGATAGATGGATGTATGTGTCTGGGAGATAGATGGATGTATGTGCCTGGGAGATAGATGGATGTATGTGCCTGGGAGATAGATGGATGTATGTGCCTGGGAAATAGATGGATGTGTGTGCCTGGGAGATATATGGATGTGTGTTCCTGGTAGATAGATGGATGTATGTGCCTGTGAAATAGATGGATGTATGTGCTTGGGAGATAGATGGATGTATGTGCCTGGGAGATAGATGGATGTATGAGCCTGGGAGATAGATGGATGTATGTGCCTGGGAAATAGATGGATGTGTGTGCCTGGGAGATAGATGGATGTGTGTTCCTGGTAGATAGATGGATGTATGTGCGTGGGAGATAGATGGATGTGTGTGCCTGGGAGATAGATGGATGTATGTGCGTGGAAGATAGATGGATGTATGTGCCTGGGAGATAGATGGATGTATGTGCCTGGGAAATAGATGGATGTGTGTGCCTGGGAGATAGATGGATGTGTGTTCCTGGTAGATAGATGGATGTATGTGCGTGGGAGATAGATGGATGTGTGTGCCTGGGAGATAGATGGATGTATGTGCGTGGAAGATAGATGGATGTATGTGCCTGGGAGATAGATGGATGTATGTGCCTGGGAGATGGATGGATGTATGTGTCTGGGAGATGGATAGATGTATGTGCCTTGGAGATAGATGGTTGTGTGTGCCTGGGAGATAGATGGGTGTGTGTGCCTGGGAGATAGATTGGTGTGTGTGCCTGGGAGATAGATGGATATATGTGCCAGGGAGATATATGGATATATGTGCCAGGGAGATATATGGATATATGTGCCTGGGAGATAGATGGATGTATGTGCCTGGGAAATAGATGGATGTGTGTGCCTGGGAGATAGATGGATGTATGTGCCTGGGAGATAGATGGATGTATGTGCCTGGGAGCTATATGGATGTATGTGCCTGGGAGATAGATGGATGTACATGTATGTGCCTGGGAGATAGATGGATGTATGTGTCTGGGAGATAGATGGATGTATGTGCCTGGGAGATAGATGGATGTATGTGCCTGGGAGATAGATGGATGTATGTGCCTGGGAAATAGATGGATGTGTGTGCCTGGGAGATATATGGATGTGTGTTCCTGGTAGATAGATGGATGTATGTGCCTGGGAAATAGATGGATGTATGTGCTTGGGAGATAGATGGATGTATGTGCCTGGGAGATAGATGGGTGTGTGTGCCTGGGAGATAGATTGGTGTGTGTGCCTGGGAGATAGATGGATATATGTGCCAGGGAGATATATGGATATATGTGCCAGGGAGATATATGGATATATGTGCCCGGGAGATAGATGGATGTATGTGCCTGGGAAATAGATGGATGTGTGTGCCTGGGAGATAGATGGATGTATGTGCCTGGGAGATAGATGGATGTATGTGCCTGGGAGCTATATGGATGTATGTGCCTGGGAGATAGATGGATGTACATGTATGTGCCTGGGAGATAGATGGATGTACATGTATGTGCCTTGGAGATGGATGTACATGTATGTGTCAGGGAGATAGATGGATGTATGTGCCTGTGAGATAGATCGATGTATGTGCCAGGGAGATAGATGGGTGTATGTGTCAGGGAGATAGATGGATGTATGTGCCTGGGAGTTAGATGGATGTGTGTGCCAGGAAGATATATGGGTTTGTGTGCCAGGGAGATAGATGGATGTATGTGCCTGGGAGATAGATGGATGTATGTGCCTGGGAGCTATATGGATGTATGTGCCTGGGAGATAGATGGATGTACATGTATGTGCCTGGGAGATAGATGGATGTACATGTATGTGCCTTGGAGATGGATGTACATGTATGTGTCAGGGAGATAGATGGATGTATGTGCCTGTGAGATAGATGGATGTATGTGCCAGGGAGATAGATGGGTGTATGTGTCAGGGAGATAGATGGATGTATGTGCCTGGGAGTTAGATGGATGTGTATGCCAGGAAGATAGATGGGTTTGTGTGCCAGGGAGATAGATGGATGTATGTGCCAGGGAGATTGATGGATGTATGTGCCAGGGACATATATGGATGTATGTGCCTGGGAGATATATGGATGTATGTGCCTTGGAGATAGATGGATGTACATGTATGTGCCAGGGAGATAGATGGATGTATGTGTCAGGGAGATAGATGGATGTATGTGCCTGTGAGATAGATGGATGTATGTGCCAGGGAGATAGATGGGTGTATGTGTCAGGGAGATAGATGGATGTATGTGCCTGGGAGTTAGATGGATGTGTGTGTCAGGAAGATAGATGGGTTTGTGTGCCAGGGAGATAGATGGATGTATGTGCCAGGGAGATTGATGGATGTATGTGCCAGGGACATAGATTGATGTATGTGCCTGAGAGATATATGGATGTATGTGCCAGGGAGATAGATGGATGTATGTGTCAGGGAGATAGATGGGTGTATGTGTCAGGGAGATAGATGGATGTATGTGCCTGGGAGTTAGATGGATGTGTGTGCCAGGAAGATAGATGGGTGTGTGTGCCAGGGAGATAGATGGATATGTGTGCCAGGGAGATAGATGGATGTACATGTGTGTGCCAGGAAGATAGATGGGTGTGTGTGCCAGGGAGATAGATGGATGTATGTGTCTGGGAGTTAGATGGATGTGTGTGCCTGGGAGATAGATGGATGTATGTGCCAGGGAGATAGATGGATGTATGTGCCTGGGAGATAGATGGATGTATGTGCCAGGGACATAGATGGATGTATGTGCCTGGGAGATAGATGGATGTATGTGCCTTGGAGATAGATGGATGTACATGTATGTGCCAGGGAGATCGATGGATGTGTGTGCCTGGGAGATAGATGGATGTGTGTGCCTGGGAGATAGATGGATGTGTGTGCCTGGTAGATAGATGGATGTATTTGCGTGGGAGATAATGGATGTATGAGCTAGATGGATGTATGTGCCTGGGAGATAGATGGAGGTATGTGCCTGGGAGATAGATGTATGGATGTGCATGGGAGATAGATGGATATTTGTGCCAGGGAGATAGATGGATGTATGTGCCTGGGAGATAGATGGATGTATGTGCCTGAGTAGATGGTGTTGTGGAGCTTGATGGATGTATGAGCATGGGAGATATATTGATGTATGTGCCTGGGAGATAGATGGATGTATGTGCCTGGGAGATAATGGATGTATGAGCTAGATGGATGTATGTGCCTGGGAGATAGATGGAGGTATGTGCCTGGGAGATAGATGGATATGTGTGCCAGGGAGATAGATGGATGTATGTGCCTGGGAGATAGATGGATGTATGTGCCTGGGAGATAGATGGATGTGTATGCCTGGGAGCTAGATGGATGTATGTGCCAGGGAGATAGATGGATGTGTGTGCCAGGGAGATAGATGGATGTATGTGCCGGGGAGATCGATGGATGTATGTGCCTGGGAGATAGATGGATGTACATGTATGTGCCTGGGAGATTGATGGATATACATGTATGTGCCAGGGAGATAGATGGATGTATGTGCCAGGGAGATAGATGGGTGTATGTGTCAGGGAGATAGATGGGTGTATGTGTCAGGGAGATAGATGGATGTATGTGCCTGGGAGTTAGATGGATGTGTGTGCCAGGAAGATAGATGGGTTTGTGTGCCAGGGATATAGATGGATGTATGTGCCAGGGAGATTGATGGATGTATGTGCCAGGGACATAGTTGGATGTATGTGCCTGGGAGATATATGGATGTATGTGCCTTGGAGATAGATGGATGTACATGTATGTGCCAGGGAGATAGATGGATGTATGTGTCAGGGAGATAGATGGCTGTATGTGTTAGGGAGATAGATGGATGTATGTACCTGTGAGTTAGATGAATGTGTGTGCCAGGAAGATTGATGGGTGTGTGTGTGCCAGGGAGATAGATGGATATGTGTGCCAGGGAGATAGATGGATGTACATGTATGTGCCAGGGAGATAGATGGGTGTATGTGTCTGGGAGATGGATGGATGTATGTGCCTGGGAGATAGATGGATGTATGTGCCTGGGAGATAGATGGATGTGTATGCCTGGGAGCTAGATGGATGTATATGCCTGGGAGATAGATGGATGTGTGTGCCAGGGAGATACATGGATATATGTGCCAGGGACATAGATGGATGTACATGTATGTGCCTGGGAGATTGATGGATGTACATGTATGTGCCAGGTAGATAGGTGGATGTATGTGCCAGGGAGATAGATGGGTGTATGTGTCAGGGAGATAGATGGATTTATGTGCCTGTGAGATAGATGGATGTATGTCCCAGCGAGATAGATGGGTGTATGTGTCAGGGAGATAGATGGATGTATGTGCCTGGGAGATAGATGGTGTATGTGCCCGGGAGATATATGGTGTATGTGCCCGGGAGATATATGGATATATGTGCCAGGGAGATAGATGGATGTATGTGCCTGAGAGATAGATGGTGTATGTGCCCGGGAGATATATGGATATATTTGCCAGGGAGATAGATGGATATATGTGCCAGGGGAGATAGATGGATGTATGTGCCTGGGAGATATATGGATGTATGTGCCCGGGAGATATATGGATATATGTGCCAGGGAGATAGATGGATATATGTGCCAGGGAGATAGATGGCTGTATGTGCCTGGGAGATAGATGGATATATGTGCCTGGGAGATATATGGATGTATGTGCCCGGGAGATAGATGGATATATGTGCCAGGGAGATAGATGGATGTATGTGCCTGGGAGGTAGATGGATGTGTGTTCCTGGTAGATAGATGGATGTACATGTATGTGCCTGGGAGATAGATGGATGTACATGTATGTGCCAGGGAGATTGATGGATGTATGTGCCAGGGACATAGATTGATGTATGTGCCTGAGAGATATATGGATGTATGTGCCAGGGAGATAGATGGATGTATGTGTCAGGGAGATAGATGGGTGTATGTGTCAGGGAGATAGATGGATGTATGTGCCTGGGAGTTAGATGGATGTGTGTGCCAGGAAGATAGATGGGTGTGTGTGCCAGGGAGATAGATGGATATGTGTGCCAGGGAGATAGATGGATGTACATGTGTGTGCCAGGAAGATAGATGGGTGTGTGTGCCAGGGAGATAGATGGATGTATGTGTCTGGGAGTTAGATGGATGTGTGTGCCTGGGAGATAGATGGATGTATGTGCCAGGGAGATAGATGGATGTATGTGCCTGGGAGATAGATGGATGTATGTGCCTGGGAGATAGATGGATGTATGTGCCTGGGAGATAGATGGATGTATGTGCCTGGGAGATAGATGGATGTATGTGCCTGGGAGATAGATGGATGTATGTGCCTGGGAGATAGATGGATGTGTGTGCCTGGGAGATAGATGGATGTATGTGCCTGGGAGATAGATGGATGTATGTGCCTGGGAGATAGATGGATGTATGTGCCTGGGAGATAGATGGATGTATGTGCCTGGGAGATAGATGGATGTATGTGCATGGGAGATAGATGGATTATTTGTGCCAGGGAGATAGATGGATGTATGTGCCTGGGAGATAGATGGATGTATGTGCCTGGGAGATAGATGGATGTATGTGCCTGGGAGATAGATGGTGTATGTATGTGCCTGGGAGATAGATGGATGTATGTGCCTGGGAGATAGATGGATGTATGTGCCTGGGAGATAGATGGATGTATGTGCCTGGGAGATAGATGGATATGTGTGCCAGGGAGATAGATGGATGTATGTGCCTGGGAGATAGATGGATGTATGTGCCTGGGAGATAGATGGATGTGTATGCCTGGGAGCTAGATGGATGTATGTGCCAGGGAGATAGATGGATGTGTGTGCCAGGGAGATAGATGGATGTATGTGCCGGGGAGATCGATGGATGTATGTGCCTGGGAGATAGATGGATGTACATGTATGTGCCTGGGAGATTGATGGATATACATGTATGTGCCAGGGAGATAGATGGATGTATGTGCCAGGGAGATAGATGGATGTATGTGTCAGGGAGATAGATGGCTGTATGTGTTAGGGAGATAGATGGATGTATGTACCTGTGAGTTAGATGAATGTGTGTGCCAGGAAGATTGATGGGTGTGTGTGTGCCAGGGAGATAGATGGATATGTGTGCCAGGGAGATAGATGGATGTACATGTATGTGCCAGGGAGATAGATGGGTGTATGTGTCTGGGAGATGGATGGATGTATGTGCCTGGGAGATAGATGGATGTATGTGCCTGGGAGATAGATGGATGTGTATGCCTGGGAGCTAGATGGATGTATATGCCTGGGAGATAGATGGATGTGTGTGCCAGGGAGATACATGGATATATGTGCCAGGGACATAGATGGATGTACATGTATGTGCCTGGGAGATTGATGGATGTACATGTATGTGCCAGGTAGATAGGTGGATGTATGTGCCAGGGAGATAGATGGGTGTATGTGTCAGGGAGATAGATGGATTTATGTGCCTGTGAGATAGATGGATGTATGTCCCAGCGAGATAGATGGGTGTATGTGTCAGGGAGATAGATGGATGTATGTGCCTGGGAGATAGATGGTGTATGTGCCCGGGAGATATATGGTGTATGTGCCCGGGAGATATATGGATGTATGTGCCAGGGAGATAGATGGATGTATGTGTCAGGGAGATAGATGGGTGTATGTGTCAGGGAGATAGATGGATGTATGTGCCTGGGAGTTAGATGGATGTGTGTGCCAGGAAGATAGATGGGTGTGTGTGCCAGGGAGATAGATGGATATGTGTGCCAGGGAGATAGATGGATGTACATGTGTGTGCCAGGAAGATAGATGGGTGTGTGTGCCAGGGAGATAGATGGGTGTATGTGTCAGGGAGATAGATGGATGTATGTGTCTGGGAGTTAGATGGATGTGTGTGCCTGGGAGATAGATGGATGTACATGTATGTGCCAGGGAGATAGATGGATGTATGTGTCAGGGAGATAGATGGATGTATGTGCCTGTGAGATAGATGGATGTATGTGCCAGGGAGATAGATGGGTGTATGTGTCAGGGAGATAGATGGATGTATGTGCCTGGGAGTTAGATGGATGTGTGTGTCAGGAAGATAGATGGGTTTGTGTGCCAGGGAGATAGATGGATGTATGTGCCAGGGAGATTGATGGATGTATGTGCCAGGGACATAGATTGATGTATGTGCCTGAGAGATATATGGATGTATGTGCCAGGGAGATAGATGGATGTATGTGTCAGGGAGATAGATGGGTGTATGTGTCAGGGAGATAGATGGATGTATGTGCCTGGGAGTTAGATGGATGTGTGTGCCAGGAAGATAGATGGGTGTGTGTGCCAGGGAGATAGATGGATATGTGTGCCAGGGAGATAGATGGATGTACATGTGTGTGCCAGGAAGATAGATGGGTGTGTGTGCCTGGGAGATAGATGGATGTATGTGCCAGGGAGATAGATGGATGTATGTGCCTGGGAGATAGATGGATGTATGTGCCAGGGACATAGATGGATGTATGTGCCTGGGAGATAGATGGATGTATGTGCCTTGGAGATAGATGGATGTACATGTATGTGCCAGGGAGATCGATGGATGTGTGTGCCTGGGAGATAGATGGATGTGTGTGCCTGGGAGATAGATGGATGTGTGTGCCTGGTAGATAGATGGATGTATTTGCGTGGGAGATAATGGATGTATGAGCTAGATGGATGTATGTGCCTGGGAGATAGATGGAGGTATGTGCCTGGGAGATAGATGTATGGATGTGCATGGGAGATAGATGGATATTTGTGCCAGGGAGATAGATGGATGTATGTGCCTGGGAGATAGATGGATGTATGTGCCTTGGAGCTTGATGGATGTATGAGCATGGGAGATATATTGATGTATGTGCCTGGGAGATAGATGGATGTATGTGCCTGGGAGATAATGGATGTATGAGCTAGATGGATGTATGTGCCTGGGAGATAGATGGAGGTATGTGCCTGGGAGATAGATGGATATGTGTGCCAGGGAGATAGATGGATGTATGTGCCTGGGAGATAGATGGATGTATGTGCCTGGGAGATAGATGGATGTGTATGCCTGGGAGCTAGATGGATGTATGTGCCAGGGAGATAGATGGATGTGTGTGCCAGGGAGATAGATGGATGTATGTGCCGGGGAGATCGATGGATGTATGTGCCTGGGAGATAGATGGATGTACATGTATGTGCCTGGGAGATTGATGGATATACATGTATGTGCCAGGGAGATAGATGGATGTATGTGCCAGGGAGATAGATGGGTGTATGTGTCAGGGAGATAGATGGGTGTATGTGTCAGGGAGATAGATGGATGTATGTGCCTGGGAGTTAGATGGATGTGTGTGCCAGGAAGATAGATGGGTTTGTGTGCCAGGGATATAGATGGATGTATGTGCCAGGGAGATTGATGGATGTATGTGCCAGGGACATAGTTGGATGTATGTGCCTGGGAGATATATGGATGTATGTGCCTTGGAGATAGATGGATGTACATGTATGTGCCAGGGAGATAGATGGATGTATGTGTCAGGGAGATAGATGGTGTATGTGTTGGGAGATAGATGGATGTATGTGCCAGGGAGATAGATGGATGTGTGTGCCAGGGAGATAGATGGATGTAGTGTGTGCCAGGGAGATAGATGGATGTATGTGTCAGGGAGATAGATGGATGTATGTGTCTGGGAGATAGATGGATGTATGTGCCTGGGAGTTAGATGGATGTGTGTGCCTGGGAGATAGATGGGTGTGTGTGCCTGGGAGATAGATGGATGTGTGTGCCAGGGAGATACATGGATATATGTGCCAGGGACATAGATGGATGTACATGTATGTGCCTGGTGATCTGAAAGAGAAGGGCGGAGGAGAGGGGAAGAAAACAGGTGGCAGAAGAAGGTGAAAACAAAAAGGAATGAAAGGCTGCCAACATGACAACGAGACAAGAACAAGGGGGAAAAAAAAGGGAAAAAAAGGGGGGGAGGGGGAAAAAAAAAAGGGGTAGAAGGAAGGGACGAAAAAGGGGCAAAAAAAGGAGGAATGAAGGGGGGAAAAAAAAGAAAAACGAGGAAAAAAAGAAAAGAAGAGGCGGAAAATGAGGGGAAAAAAAAAAAAAAGGGGGGGGAAGAGAAAAAAAAAAAAAAGGGGGGGGGGGTGCTT
>JABXNX010003437.1:0-34783 GCA_014843695.1 Archivesica marissinica | reverse complement strand
ATTACACATGTAGCGACGGACGGTATTACATATGTAGCGACGGACGGTATTACATATGTAGCGACGGTCGGTATTACATATGTAGCGACGGTATTACATATGTAGCGACGGACGGTATTACATATGTAGCGACGGACGGTATTACATATGTAGCGACGGTATTACCTATGTAGCGACGGACGGTATTACATGTGTAGCGACGGTATTACATATGTAGCGACGGACGGTATTACATATGTAGCGACGGACGGTATTACATATGTAGCGATGGACGGTATTACATATGTAGCGACGAACGGTATTACATATGTAGCGATGGACGGTATTACATATGTAGCGACGGTATTACATATGTAGCGACGGACGGTATTACACATGTAGCGACGGACGGTATTACATATGTAGCGACGGACGGTATTACATCTGTAGCGACGGACGGTATTACATATGTAGCGACGGACGGTATTACATGTGTAGAGACGGTATTACATATGTAGCGACGGACGGTATTACATATGTAGCGACGGGTATTACATATGTAGCGACGGACGGTATTACATATGTAGCGACGGACGGTATTACATATGTAGCGACGGACGGTATTACATATGTAGCGACGGTATTACATATGTAGCGAGGCGGTATTACATGTGTAGCGACGGTATTACATATGTAGCGACGGTATTACATATGTAGCGACGGAGGTATTACATGTGTAGCGACGGTTTACGGTATTACATATGTAGCGACGGACGGTATTACATATGTAGCGACGGACGGTATTACATATGTAGCGATGGACGGTATTACATATGTAGCGACGGACGGTATTACATATGTAGCGACGGACGGTATTACATATGTAGCGACGGACGGTATTACATGTGTAGCGACGGACGGTATTACATATGTAGCGACGGACGGTATTACATGTGTAGCGACGGTATTACATATGTAGCGACGGACGGTATTACATATGTTGCGACGGACGGTATTACATATGTAGCGACAGACGGTATTACATATGTAGCGACGGACAGTATTACATATGTAGCGACGGACGGTATTACATATGTAGCGACGGACGGTATTACATGTGTAGCGACGGACGGTATTACATATGTAGCGACGGACGGTATTACATATGTAGCGACGGACGGTATTACATATGTAGCGACGGACGGTGTTACATGTGTAGCGACGGACGGTATTACACATGTAGCGACGGACGGTATTACACATGTAGCGACGGACGGTATTACATATGTAGCGACGGACGGTATTACATATGTAGCGACGGACGGTATTACATATGTAGCGATGGTATTACATATGTAGCGACGGACAGTATTACATATGTAGCGACGGACGGTATTACATATGTAGCGACGGTATTACATATGTAGCGACGGACGGTATTACCTGTGTAGCGACGGTATTACATATGTAGCGACGGACGGTATTACATATGTAGCGACGGACGGTATTACATATGTAGCGATGGACGGTATTACATATGTAGCGACGAACGGTATTACATATGTAGCGATGGACGGTATTACATATGTAGCGACGGTATTACATATGTATCGACGGACGGTATTACACATGTAGCGACGGACGGTATTACATATGTAGCGACGGACGGTATTACATATGTAGCGACGGACGGTATTACATATGTAGCGACGGACGGTATTACATGTGTAGCGACGGACGGTATTACATATGTAGCGACGGACGGTATTACATGTGTAGAGACGGTATTACATATGTAGCGACGGACGGTATTACATATGTAGCGGCGGACGCTATTACATATGTAGCGACAGACGGTATTACATATGTAGCGACGGACGCTATTACATACGTAGCGACGGACGGTATTACATGTGTAGCGACGGTATTACATATTTGGCGAAGGACGGTATTACATGTGTAGCGACGGTATTACATATGTAGCGATGTACGGTATTACATATGTAGCGACGGACGGTATTACATATGTAGCGACGGACGGTATTACACATGTAGCGACGGACGGTATTACATATGTAGCGACGGACGGTATTACATGTGTAGCGACGGACGGTATTACATATGTAGCGACGGACGGTATTACATATGTAGCGACGGACGGTATTACATATGTAGCGACGGACGGTATTACATATGTAGCGACGGACGGTATTACATATGTAACGACGGTATTACATATGTAGCGACGGACGGTATTACATATGTAGCGACGGACGGTATTACATATGTAGCGACGGTATTACATATGTAGCGACGGACGGTATTACATGTGTAGCGACGGTATTACATATGTAGCGACGGACGGTATTACATATGTAGCGACGGACGGGTATTACATATGTAGCGACGGACGGTATTACATATGTAGCGACGGACGGTATTACATATGTAGCGACGGACGGTATTACATATGTAGCGACGGACGGTATTACATGTGTAGCGACGGACGGTATTACATATGTAGCGACGGACGGTATTACATGTGTAGCGACGGTATTACATATGTAGCGACGGACGGTATTACATATGTTGCGACGGACGGTATTACATATGTAGCGACAGACGGTATTACATATGTAGCGACGGACAGTATTACATATGTAGCGACGGACGGTATTACATATGTAGCGACGGACGGTATTACATATGTAGCGACGGTATTACATATGTAGCGACGGTATTACATATGTAGCGACGGACGGTATTACATGTGTAGCGACGGTATTACATATTTAGCGAAGGACGGTATTACATGTGTAGCGACGGTATTACATATGTAGCGATGTACGGTATTACATATGTAGCGACGAACGGTATTACATGTGTAGCGACGGTATTACATATGTAGCGACGGTATTACATATGTAGCGACGGAGTGTATTACATGTGTAGCGACGGTATTACATATTTAGCGACGGTATTACATATGTAGCGACGTACGGTATTACATATGTAGCGACGAACGGTATTACATATGTAGCGACGGACGGTGTTACATATGTAGCGACGGTATTACATATGTAGCGACGGACGGTATTACACATGTAGCGACGGACGGTATTACATATGTAGCGACGGACGGTATTACACATGTAGCGACGGACGGTATTACATATGTAGCGACGGACGGTATTACACATGTAGCGACGGACTGTATTATATATGTAGCGACGGACGGTATTACATATGTAGCGATGGACGGCATTACATGTGTAGCGACGGACTGTATTACATATGTAGCGACGGACGGTATTACATATGTAGCGACGGACGGTATTACATATGTAGCGACGGACGGTATTACATATGTAGCGACGGACGGTATTACATATGTAGCGACGGACGGTACATATGTAGCGACGGACGGTATTACATATGTAGCGACGGACGGTATTACATATGTAGCGACGGACGGTATTACATATGTAGCGACGGACGGTTTACATATGTAGCGACGGACGGTATTACATATGTAGCGACGGACGGTATTACATATGTAGCGACGGTATTACATATGTAGCGACGGACGGTATTACATATGTAGCGACGGACGGTATTACATATGTAGCGACGGACGGTATTACATATGTAGCGACGGACGGTATTACATATGTAGCGACGGACGGTATTACATATGTAGCGACGGACGGTATTACATATGTAGCGACGGACGGTATTACATATGTAGCGACGGACGGTATTACATATGTAGCGACGGACGGTATTACATATGTAGCGACGGTATTACATATGTAGCGACGGTATTACATATGTAGCGACGGACGGTATTACATATGTAGCGACGGACGGTATTACATATGTAGCGACGGACGGTATTACATATGTAGTGACGGTATTACATATGTAGCAACGGTATTACATATGTAGCGACGGACGGTATTACATATGTAGCGACGGACGGTATTACATGTGTAGCGACGGACGGTATTACATATGTAGCGACGGACGGTATTACATGTGTAGCGACGGTATTACATATGTAGCGACGGACGGTATTACATATGTTGCGACGGACGGTATTACATATGTAGCGACAGACGGTATTACATATGTAGCGACGGACAGTATTACATATGTAGCGACGGACGGTATTACATATGTAGCGACGGACGGTATTACATATGTAGCGACGGTATTACATATGTAGCGACGGTATTACATATGTAGCGACGGACGGTATTACATGTGTAGCGACGGTATTACATATTTAGCGAAGGACGGTATTACATGTGTAGCGACGGTATTACATATGTAGCGATGTACGGTATTACATATGTAGCGACGAACGGTATTACATGTGTAGCGACGGTATTACATATGTAGCGACGGTATTACATATGTAGCGACGGAGTGTATTACATGTGTAGCGACGGTATTACATATTTAGCGACGGTATTACATATGTAGCGACGTACGGTATTACATATGTAGCGACGAACGGTATTACATATGTAGCGACGGACGGTGTTACATATGTAGCGACGGTATTACATATGTAGCGACGGACGGTATTACACATGTAGCGACGGACGGTATTACATATGTAGCGACGGACGGTATTACACATTAGCGACGGACGGTATTACATATGTAGCGACGGACGGTATTACACATGTAGCGACGGACTGTATTATATATGTAGCGACGGACGGTATTACATATGTAGCGATGGACGGCATTACATGTGTAGCGACGGACTGTATTACATATGTAGCGACGGACGGTATTACATATGTAGCGACGGACGGTATTACATATGTAGCGACGGACGGTATTACATATGTAGCGACGGACGGTATTACATATGTAGCGACGGACGGTATTACATGTGTAGCGACGGACGGTATTACATATGTAGCGACGGACGGTATTACATATGTAGCGACGGACGGTATTACATATGTAGCGACGGACGGTGTTACATGTGTAGCGACGGACGGTATTACATATGTAGCGACGGACGGTATTACATGTGTAGCGACGGTATTACATATGTAGCGACGGACGGTATTACATATGTAGCGACGAACGGTATTACATATGTAGCGACGAACGGTATTACATATGTAGCGACGGACGGTATTACATATGTAGCGACGGACGTTATTACACATGTAGCGACGGACGGTATTACACATGTAGCGACGGACGGTATTACATATGTAGCGACGGACGGTATTACATATGTAGCGACGGACGGTATTACATATGTAGCGACGGACGGTATTACATATGTAGCGACGGACGGTATTACATATGTAGCGACGGACGGTATTACATATGTAGCGATGGACGGTATTACATATGTAGCGACGGACGGTATTACATATGTAGCGACGGACGGTATTACATATGTAGCGACGAACGGTATTACATATGTAGCGACGGACGGTATTACATATGTAGCGACGGACGGTATTACACATGTAGCGACGGACGGTATTACATATGTAGCGACGGACGGTATTAGATATGTAGCGACGGACGGTATTACATATGTAGCGATGGACGGTATTACATATGTAGCGACGGACGGTATTACATATGTAGCGACGGACGGTATTACATATGTAGCGACGGTCGGTATTACATATGTAGCGACGGTATTACATATGTAGCGACGGACGGTATTACATATGTAGCGACGGACGGTATTACATATGTAGCGACGGTATTACATATGTAGCGACGGACGGTATTACATGTGTAGCGACGGTATTACATATGTAGCGACGGACGGTATTACATATGTAGCGACGGACGGTATTACATATGCAGCGATGGACGGTATTACATATGTAGCGACGAACGGTATTACATATGTAGCGATGGACGGTATTACATATGTAGCTACGGTATTACATATGTAGCGACGGACGGTATTACACATGTAGCGACGGACGGTATTACATATGTAGCGACGGACGGTATTACATATGTAGCGACGGACGGTATTACATATGTAGCGACGGACGGTATTACATGTGTAGCGACGGACGGTATTACATATGTAGCGACGGACGGTATTACATGTGTAGCGACGGTATTACATATGTAGCGAAGGACGGTATTACATATGTAGCGACGGACGCTATTACATATGTAGCGACAGACGGTATTACATATGTAGCGACGGACGCTATTACATATGTAGCGACGGACGGTATTACATGTGTAGCGACGGTATTACATATTTAGCGAAGGACGGTATTACATGTGTAGCGACGGTATTACATATGTAGCGATGTACGGTATTACATATGTAGCGACGAACGGTATTACATGTGTAGCGACGGTATTACTTATGTAGCGACGGTATTACATATGTAGCGACGGAGGGTATTACATGTGTAGCGACGGTATTACATATTTAGCGACGGAATTACATATGTAGCAACGTACGGTATTACATATGTAGCGACGAACGGTATTACATATGTAGCGACGGACGGTATTACATGTCTAGCGCCGGTATTACATATGTAGCGACGGACGTTATTACATGTGTAGCGACGGTATTACATATGTAGCGACGGTATTACATATGTAGCGACGGTATTACATATGTAGCGACGGACGGTATTACATGTGTAGCGACGGACGGTATTACATGTGTAGCGATGGACGGTATTGCATATGTAGCGACGGACGGTATTACATGTGTAGCGACGGACGATATTACATATGTAGCGACGGACGGTATTACATATGTAGCGACGGACGGTATTACATGTGTAGCGACGGACGGTATTACATATGTAGCGACGGACGGTATTACATGTGTAGCGACGGTATTACATATGTAGCGACGGACGGTATTACATATGTAGCGACGGACGCTATTACATATGTAGCGACGAACGGTATTACATATGTAGTGACGGACGGTATTACATGTCTTGCGACGGTATTACATATGTAGCGACGGACGTTATTACATGTGTAGCGACGGTATTACATATGTAGCGACGGTATTACATATGTAGCGACGGTATTACATATGTAGCGACGGACGGTATTACATGTGTAGCCACGATATTACATATGTAGCGACGGACGGTATTACATATGTAGCGACGGACGTTATTATATATGTAGCGACGGACGGTATTACAGCTGTAGCGACGGACGGTATTACATGTGTAGCAACGGACGGTATTACATATGTAGCGACGGACGGTATTACATGTGTAACGACGGACGGTATTACATGTGTAGCGATGGACGGTATTACATATGTAGCGATGGCCGGTATTACATGTGTAGCGACGGACGGTATTACATATGTAGCGACGGACGGTATTACATGTGTAGCGACGGACGGTATTACATATGTAGCGACGGACGGTATTACATATGTAGCGACGGACGGTATTACATATGTAGCGACGGACGGTATTACATATGTAGCGACGGACGGTATTACATATGTAGCGACGGACGGTATTACATATGTAGCGACGGTATTACATATGTAGCGATGGACGGTATTACATATGTAGCGACGGACGGTATTACATATGTAGCGACGGTATTACATATGTAGCGACGGACGGTATTACATATGTAGCGACGGACGGTATTACATGTGTAGCGACGGACGGTATTACATATGTAGCGACGGACGGTATTACATATGTAGCGACGGACGGTGTTACATATGTAGCAACGGTATTACATATGTAGCGACGGACGGTATTACATATGTAGCGATGGACGGTATTACATGTTTAGCGACGGACGTATTACATATGTAGCGACGGACGGTATTACATATGTAGCGACGGACGGTATTACATATGTAGCGACGGACGGTATTACATATGTAGCGACGGACGGTATTACATATGTAGCGACGGACGGTATTACACATGTAGCGACGGACGGTATTACATATGTAGCGACGGACGGTATTACATATGTAGCGACGGACGGTATTACATATGTAGCGACGGACGGTATTACATATGTAGCGACGGACGGTATTACATATGTAGCGACGGACGGTATTACATATGTAGCGACGGACGGTATTACATATGTAGCGACGGACGGTATTACATATGTAGCGACGGACGGTATTACATATGTAGCGACGGACGGTATTACATATGTAGCGACGGACGGTATTACATATGTAGCGACGGACGGTATTACATATGTAGGACGGACGGTATTACATATGTAGCGACGGACGGTATTACATATGTAGCTGCGGACGGTATTACATATATAGCGACGGACGATATTACATATGTAGCGACGGACGATATTACATATGTAGCGACGGACGGTATTACATATGTAGCGTCGGACGGTATTACATCTGTAGCGACGGACGGTATTACATATGTAGTGACGGACGGTATTACATATGTAGCGACGGACGGTATTATATATGTAGCGGCGGACGGTATTACATATGTAGCGACGGACGGTATTACATATGTAGCGACGGACGGTATTACATATGTAGCGACGGACGGTATTACATATGTAGCGACGGACGGTATTACATCTGTAGCGACGGACGGTATTACATATGTAGTGACGGACGGTATTACATATGTAGCGACGGACGGTATTACAGCTGTAGCGACGGACGGTATTACATATGTAGCGACGGACGGTATTAAATTTGTAGCGACGGTATTACATATGTAGCGACGGACGGTATTACACATGTAGCGACGGACGGTATTACATGTGTAGCGATGGACGGTATTACATATGTAGCGACGGACGGTATTACATATGTAGCGACGGACGGTATTACATATGTAGCGACGGACGGTATTACCTATGTAGCGACGGACGGTATTACATGTGTAGCGAGGGACGGTATTACATCTGTAGATAAGTAGTAGGGTTAGACGGGGAATCGAACATGCGATCCCTGGATTCGCAGTAAAATGTGTTACTAGTAACAACTGGATCATTGCCACATGTCTGTTGTGGTACATGTAGTTTTATTTTACAGGGTGTAGGAAAGAACATACAAAACCGCATGTGGGAAATTAAGCGGTTGACTATATTTTGACATCCTCATCTCTGAATATTTCGTCACGGTTTTCCAGGCCTTCTAGTACTGTTCTAAGCCGTGCACACTTTGGGATCTCTCTATTAATTTTTTTTAGGATTAAACTTTATTTATTTTACAACGATTGCGAAGCAAGTTTTAACAACTTATATTAATCACTCTTGTTTGCGCGGATGAAAGCGTATATGTGGTCATTCGTGTTGGAGGAAACCGGAGTACCCGGAGAAAACACACCTGTCCGGTCTGGCGACCACCGTACCATCTCACATACTTCCCGGTCCGAGGATTCGAACATAGGTTACATTAGTGAGTTAAAATTGATAGAACATATAGTTAAAGTATTAAATCTAAACTATTATTTAGACCTAAAATAGATTGCCATGGTAACACGTACTTTGTTAAGATTCCTAACCAATAAAAAAAAAATACAATAGCTTACTATATCTTTTCTTCCAATTATACAAATATTTCGATAAGTGCTTCCACTATGACACACCCTGTACACATAGCATTATTTACCAACCATTTTCTAAATTCTTTATTTAACAAATTCTTAAACTGTTAAGCAAATAGACCCAAACATGATAGCAGTGGTGTATTGTATCATTAAATTTGCATAAAATATATGGTTACAATTAACTTATCTATTAGTATACAAATATTTGACACTATTTGCGTTTATTTGCCAGGGTATTAAAGTTAACAATGAATATCTTGGGAAATAAACTCGACATGAAGCAAACAGCCGTATTTCTCACTTTCTCTTTATATGTTCGGTTTACCTACTTGAGAAATGATACACAAATAGTAACTATTTGCAGTAAAAATGAACACTTACTGATTCAGAAAGTGTTCTCTTGTATACTGGTTATAAAAGTGTGGCTACATGCACACTGTGGAATCACAGGCGGATCTGTAGTCCAGTGGTAACACGCTGGACTGGTAATCCAGGGATCACAGGTTCGATCCCCCGTCTGACCCTAATAAAATTAACAGTCTTTCAGATGGGACGTTAAACCGAGGTCTCGTGTCGGTGCTTTACACTGTGCACGTAAAAGATCCAGAGGAGACTCTGGAATGGGTCTTTGTCTGTATCATGCACTATCCTCCAAAATCTAAAATGACTAATCTCTTCAGGAGGCGTCGCTAATATGGGCAACCGGTAGCGACGATAAATAAACGTAAAACACACACACACAATGTGGAAGTTGTTATAGCGTAGTGGTAGAGCGTTAACTTCAGGTGTGAAAGGCCCTGAGTTGGTGCCCAGCTCATCATTATATAGTTTACAGTATTAAGCTAAAGTGTCACTCCACCATGGAGTTATAAGAGATGAACAAAATGATATCACTGTATATTTGGATTAGAACTGCTATGCAAAAACCAGCGGCGGCCATCTTAGAAATGTTTGTAATCCAGTAACAAAATTAATGTATCGCATCACTTAAGTTGCTACATATTTATTTTAGCTCGACTGTGAAACAATATTCTGTTGTGTAATCACTATCGAGGCCTCATGCTTGATCAAATCCATTGCCATGAGTTGGCGAGAAAGAGACAACGTTGATTTAAGTGGCTTGCTTAGGAACCACAGTTATTCTTACACGGCTCTAACTCAGGTTTGAGCACGGCTCGAACTCAGGAGCCACCCATCGATTCTCCACAGAGGCTCCAACGTTCGTACATGCCATTGACTTGTACGTACTTTAATCTCTAATCACAAGCAGATAGAACAGACATGCAACAAGCCGTTCCAGGTTTATGAACATGTTATACGGTGAACATTGCTATACACCTATCAATCCGGCTTAAACAGTAGTTATTTCAGTATTTTTACATGTAATCAAGAAATGAACATTTTACATATAATTTAACAGCAGTAGACTGAAAGGGATTAGAACGAAAGAAAACGTGTATTGTAACACTTTGGATATTGAAGACGAATACCATTTCATTTTAATATGTCCATGCTTTGAAGATATAAGAAAGAAATATATCAAAAGATACCATCAGTATCGTCCCTCTATGTTCAAATTTATTGAACTTGTAACCTCGATCAAAAAAGTTGATATATTAAACTTGGCGAAATATATAAAAGAAGCCATTGTACTAAGAAGTACTATTGTAACTGCTAACAATTAATTATGTTCATCCTCTATTCCGTAAATTGAATCATCATTATTATAATACTACCTGTCAATCGATTTATGTGAATATATGAATGTAAAATCTATTGTATTACGTGACCAATATGTAATTGTATATTTGTATGTTTATGACGATGTACCATGTACAAGTCTTAAAATAAACATATGTTCTGTTCTGTTCTGTTCTGTTCTGTATTGTTCTTCTCGATATCAATTGATTGATATACAATAGGCAGGAAAATAATCGACATCAATTGTTTGATATACAATAGGCAGGAAAATAATCGACATCAATTGTTTGATATACAATAGGCAGGAAAATAATCGACATCAATTGTTTGATATACAATAGGCAGGAAAATAATCGATATCAATTGTTTGATATACAATAGGCAGGAAAATAATCGATATCAATTGTTTGATATACAATAAGAAGGAAAATAATCGATATCAATTGTTTGATATACAATTGGCAGGAAAATAATATATTTAACATTGAAAATAAACTACTTTTTGTTTCCATTGCTATATACCAATCTTATCATTCTCAAGTGATTATTTGGAGGACAGTTTGTGCAGAGTAGACCACCCGCAGTTCCTGAGAAAGAACCAGTACATTTATGTTTGTTTAATGCTATTTTATTGCAAATCAAAAGTAAATTTGTTATACACAAAATCATTCAATACATAGCATGAAAATGCAAATTGTTTGGGCCACAAGTCTTAGCAACATTAGACAACAACCACACCACACCACACCACACCACACCACACCACACCACACCACACCACACCACACACTCACACACTCACACACTCACACACCCACACGTTCTATCTCTAACTCCCCCCTCTCTCTCTCTCTCTCTCTCTCTCTCTATCTCTCCCGCCCCCTCTCTCTCTCTCTCTCTCTCTCGTGGCGATGGATTCCATCAGGAATTGAATCTCGAGAGCGCTTAATCTAATGAAGTAAACTTTCACAATCGAACTAAAATAAAATTAAACTTTGCAAAATTGGATAAGAGACACCGATCAATATATATAATACACCGATGTACAGCCGATGTACTACCTGCGCAATTCCTTGTTGTTGACGTATTTTTGTCGGTTAGTATAGAAGGCTGGCTTGTAGGTGCTAATCCCACGAAGCCTCGGAAAGTCATGCACGTGAACGATTTGATTCAAACCCCTTCAGACCACTAATAATGTATCAATTTATTCTACCTGCGTTCATCTTTTCACACCAGAAAATAAAATTGTAAATTTTGGCTGTATTATTTATTTACCGCTGTGTTGGAAGTTTGTGTTTTGCGCATTCGTTGAATAAATTAACTACATGTATTTTAAAATATTTTAAACTATGATTTAGAATCAGTGGCACGACATTGTGCTTTAACATACGGATATTATAAACCATGGATTTTACGGATGCACCGATAAATGGATTGATCATACTTTAGCTGTCCCTTAAACATAGAACACGAGGAAAGGGATTCGAATAAGTTACTATGTAACCATTCCCCCAATCCTAACTGTGCTGTTGCAACTACTCCTGTGCTACGTACCATTCTTGAATAAAATATTGTTCAAACTAACATAGATTTTTTTTTTAAAAACATAGAAATCACAATTATCCATATGCATGTAAAATGGATATGGAAACCGGAAGTTGCGTGGTGACCAAAAATACGTGAATGATATTAAACGAAATATTCTGTGAAAATTCGAATCGAATATAAACCAGCAGTGACACAACTATGTGGTTGGTACGCGTGGGTATGCTCGTTTACGTTGTAAATATGTTCCGGTATCCGGTATCGACAGCAGAATGGGACTCTGCCGGACCTAACTTACTGAAAAGTCACGCGGTGGAACCACTTTTCAACCAAACATATCCAGGTAGGTTTATAGAAAAGAACTGACCAGTACAAAAACAGAACAGAACCTTTACTACACACATATATTACACGCTGTACATGTTGTAATAGCATTTGAACAAATACGTACATATAGTGGGTGTTTCTTGTTTCGGGGTAGTTGACCATTTAAAATATAATCAAAACGGACAAGTATAAAAAAGTATATAGCACAGTTCAACAGCATTGTGTCCGTGATAATGCTTGGCGAGATTGCAAGCACACCTCTCCAGTCAAACAGAATTTATCAATTTAAATATTCCATTAATTTTCTTTCCAATCTGAATACCATGTACGTGTTACCGTGTACGTGTTACCAATGTACGTGTTACCGTGTACGTGTTACCAATGTACGTGTTACCGTGTACGTGTTACCGTGTACGTGTTACCGTGTACGTGTTACCATGTACGTGTTACCAATGTACGTGTTACCGTGTACGTGTTACCGTGTACGTGTTACCGTGTACGTGTTACCGTGTACGTGTTACCGTGTACGTGTTACCGTGTATGTGTTACCAATGTACGTGTTACCGTGTACGTGTTACCAATGTACGTGTTACCGTGTACGTGTTACCGTGTACGTGTTACCGTGTACGTGTTACCGTGTACGTGTTACCAATGTACGTGTTACCGTGTACGTGTTACCGTGTACGTGTTACCAATGTACGTGTTACCGTGTACGTGTTACCGTGTACGTGTTACTGTGTACGTGTTACCGTGTACGTGTTACCAATGTACGTGTTACCAATGTACGTGTTACCAATGTACGTGTTACCGTGTACGTGTTACCGTGTACGTGTTACCGTGTACGTGTTACCGTGTAAGTGTTACCAATGTACGTGTTACCGTGTACGTGTTACCGTGTACGTGTTACCGTGTACGTGTTACCAATGTACGTGTTACCAATGCACGTGTTACCAATGTACGTGTTACCGTGTACGTGTTACCGTGTACGTGTTACCAATGTACGTGTTACCGTGTACGTGTTACCGTGTACGTGTTACCGTGTACGTGTTACCAATGTACGTGTTACCAATGCACGTGTTACCAATGTACGTGTTACCGTGTACGTGTTACCGTGTACGTGTTACCGTGTACGTGTTACCGTGTACGTGTTACCAATGTACGTGTTACCAATGTACGTGTTACCAATGTACGTGTTACCAATGTACGTGTTACCAATGTACGTGTTACCGTGTACGTGTTACCGTGTACGTGTTACCGTGTACGTGTTACCAATGAACGTGTTACCAATGTACGTGTTACCAATGTACGTGTTACCGTGTACGTGTTACCGTGTACGTGTTACCGTGTACGTATTACCGTGTACGTGTTACCAATGTACGTGTTACCGTGTACGTGTTACCAATGTACGTGTTACCGTGTACGTGTTACCAATGTACGTGTTACCGTGTACGTGTTACCGTGTACGTGTTACCGTGTACGTGTTACCGTGTACGTGTTACCGTGTACGTGTTACCATGCTTGAAACAATGTAACCAAATGATATTTTGATGTTTTCTAAATGACCAAGATCGCTATATTGTGAACATTGCAAATATATGTATATATCCTAACTGGCTTTAATGCTTACATGCATGGTGTAACATGTCACTGGTACTGTTCGTGGAATCACAAACGCACACTCCATGCCACATATATCATACACTGGCACTGTTCGTGGAATCACAAACGCACACTCAGTGCCACATGTATCATACACTGGCACTGTTCGTGGAATCACAAACGCACACTCAGTGCCACATATATCATACACTGGCACTGTTCGTGGAATCACAAACGCACACTCAGTGCCACATTTATCATACACTGGCACTGTTCGTGGAATCACAAACGCACACTCAGTGCCACATGTATCATATACTGGCACTGTTCGTGGAATCATCAGCACGCACTCCATGCCACATGTACCATACACTGGTACTGTTCGGGGAATCACATACACACACCCAATGACACATGCACCATACACTAGTATTGTTCGTGGAATCACATACACACACCCAATGGCACATGTACCATACACTGGTATTGTTCGTGGAATCACATACAAACACCCAATGATACATATACCATACACTGGTACTGTTCGTGGAATCATCAGCACGCACTCCATGCCACATGTACCATACACTGGTACTGTTCGGGGAATCACATACACACACCCAATGACACATGCACCATACACTGGTATTGTTCGTGGAATCACATACACACACCCAATGACACATATACCATACACTGGTACTGTTCGTGCAATCACCAGCACACACCCAATGCCACATGTACCATACACTGGTACTGTTCGGGGCATCACCAGCACGCACTCAATGCCACATGTACCATACACTGGTACTGTTCGGGGCATCACCAGCACGCACTCAATGCCACATGTACCATACACTGGTACTGTTCGGGGCATCACCAGCACGCACTCAATGCCACATGTACCATACACTGGTACTGTTCGGGGCATCACCAGCACGCACTCAATGCCACATGTACCATACACTCTGTCGGCATCATCAGCACGCACTCAATGACACATGCACCAAACACTGGTATTGTTCGTGGAATCACCAGCACGCACTCAATGACACATGTACCATACACTGGTACTGTTCGGGGCATCATCAGCACGCACTCAATGACACATGCACCATACACTGGTATTGTTCGTGGAATCACCAGCACGCACTCAATGACACATGCACCATACACTGGTATTGTTCGTGGAATCACCAGCACGCACCCAATGACACATGTACCATACACTGGTATTGTTCGTGGAATCACCAGCACGCACTCAATGACACATGTACCATACACTGGTACTGTTCGTGGACTCACCAGCACGCACCCAATGACACATGTACCATACACTGGTACTGTTCGGGGCATCACCAGCACGCACTCAATGACACATGCACCATACACTGGTATTGTTCGTGGAATCACCAGCACGCACTCAATGACACATGTACCATACACTGGTACTGTTCGTGGAATCACCAGCACGCACCCAATGACACATGTACCATACACTGGTACTGTTCGGGGCATCACCAGCACGCACTCAATGACACATGCACCATACACTGGTACTGTTCGTGGAATCATCAGCACGCACTCAATGCCACATGTACCATACACTGGTATTGTTCGTGGAATAATCAGCACGCACTCAATGCCACATGTACCATACACTGGTATTGTTCGTGGAATCATCAGCACGCACTCAATGCCACATGTACCATACACTGGTATTGTTCGTGGAATCACCAGCACGCACTCAATGACACATGTACCATACACTGGTATTGTTCGTGGAATCACCAGCACGCACTCAATGACACATGCACCATACACTGGTATTGTTCGTGGAATCATCAGCACGCACTCAATGCCACATGTACCATACACTGGTATTGTTCGTGGAATAACCAGCACGCACTCAATGCCACATGCACCATACACTGGTATTGTTCGTGGAATCACCAGCACGCACTCAATGCCACATGTACCATACACTGGTACTGTTCGTGGAATCACCAGCACGCACTCAATGCCACATGTACCATACACTGGTACTGTTCGTGGAATCACCAGCACGCACTCCATGCCACATGTACCATACACTGGTATTGTTCGTGGAATCACCAGCACGCACTCAATGCCACATGTACCATACACTGGTACTGTTCGTGGAATCACCAGCACGCACCCAATGACACATGTACCATACACTGGCACTGTTCCTGGACACAAACACACTCCTTTCAAATCTTGCAAATAAACAGTGCATAACACTATATTAGCGAATGTACATTAACCACATTCATCTTCAGATAATACAAGATCGTAATTGAATAAAAGAGCAATAAACAATAAACTCCATTTAGTCCAGCAGAATATAATTTATTGTGATTACACTGGGTTCTAAGGAGCGCATAACAATAAAACATAAAATACGATACTATTGTGATTATCTTTCTACTTTTTGAACAACAGTCAGACACCTATGCACTTTTATTTCATTACATTTTGGAGCATTGCATTATTTATTAGAACTCAATATAAACAAATTCATTAATTTGTAAAAAAATATTTTTTTCTCGGAAAACATGTGTATACACCATAGACACTAGACTGTGTTGTCTTTTTTCCTGGAACTTATTAAACTTGTTAGAGAACACAACGGAATCCTGGGTGTAATGCACACACCAATCCCAACACATGGTCTAGTCACGTACTTTCAGTCCACCGACAATACATGGCAACGTTCCCCCAGCCCAGCCAATCCTGCCACATTGCAAATATACCTTACACTGCGTCCAGTGCCACACAGTACAAGGTCCCCCCCAACTAAACAAGCTAATCGCCAAGTAACTCAATTGCGGTAGTTTTTACAAATCAATGTGTTCTTAACTTGAAACTCTCGATGAATAATTTACTGGTGTGTGTTACATTAATATCATCTTGATGTCTAACATAGGAACTGTGTTGTTTTATTCATTGGCAAAATTCGACCGATGGAGAAACTATGAACACATATACAGTACAACCTGTGTCAGTGGTCACCTCTATTCAGCAACCAACATGTATTAAGAAGCACGCTTCCAGATTTCCAATATGTTGTTTTATTTGACATTTGACCTCTATTCAGCAACCAACATGTATTAAGAAGCACGTTTCCAGATTTCCAATATGTTGTTTTATTTGACATTTGACCTCTATTCAGCAACCAACATGTATTAAGAAGCACGTTTCCAGATTTCCAATATGTTGTTTTATTTGACATTTGACCTCTATTCAGCAACCAACATGTATTAAGAAGCACGTTTCCAGATTTCCAATATGTTGTTTTATTTGACATTTGACCTCTATTCAGCAACCAACATGTATTAAGAAGCACGTTTCCAGATTTCCAATATGTTGTTTTATTTGACATTTGACCTCTATTCAGCAACCAACATGTATTAAGAAGCACGTTTCCAGATTTCCAATATGTTGTTTTATTTGACATTTGACCTCTATTCAGCAACCAACATGTATTAAGAAGCACGTTTCCAGATTTCCAATATGTCGTTTTATTTTACATTTGACCTCTATTTTAAAAGCAGCCACCTGTGCTAAGCAGCGACTTTCTGAGATTCCCAATATGTTGTTGTATTATATATTTGCCCTCTATTAAGCAGCCACCTGTGCTAAGCAGCGACTTTCTGAGATTTCCAATACAATAATAAAATTCAGTTTCCAATTTCCAATAATAAAACAACTTATTATATATTTGCCCTCTATTAAGCAGCCACCTATGCTAAGCAGCGACTTTCTGAGATTCCCTTGGCTGGATGTTTAACACAGGTTTGGACTGTCTGTACTAACACTGGTACAGTCAGGATGAGGATTTGTGTAGCTATATTCTGGCACACTTTGAGTTTGACAGATGTCATTGTATTATTACCAATAACGGATTGCTTAATGGTGAATGGATTGCTCTGTTGCGTGCTATGACGCTTCCATGGGTGATATAAATTTGCAGCATACATAGAGTTGTTACCAGAAAGCATAGTATGCGTGTGGTACTTTTTTTGCTCGAGGAATGTTCCATTTAAACTGCCTTGCCCCTCATCGCCGTAGGTTCGAATTCCACTGTAGGTGGCGAACTCTTTCAAGTGAAGAAGCTACCCATGGCTTGCGTAGAGTCGATGGTTCTGTCTGGGTGCCCGTCCGTGTCTGGAGTATTCCTCGGAGAGTATCCGGAGTTATACTCCGCCAGTAATACTACATGGAGAGTCGCCATATGGCCAAGCTGTTGGTGCGACCGTAACCAAAGACATGCCTGGTATACACATATCTTCACAGACGGATCTGTAGCCCAGTGGTAGCACGCTGGACTGGTAATCCAGGGGTCGCAGGTTCGATCCCCCGCCTGAACCTAATAAAATTAAAGCATACCATCAACTAGTATTGTAGGCTGTATTAAAGCATCTTCTCGTATTGTAGCCTGTATTAAAGCGTACCATCTTCTCGTATTGTACACTGTATTAAAGCATACCATCTTCTCGTAGTGTAGGCTGTATTAAAGCGTACCATCAACTCCTATTGTAGGCTGTATTAAAGCATACCATCAACTCGTATTGTAGGCTGTATTAAAGCATACCATCTTCTCGTATTGTAGGCTGTATTGATGCATACCATATTCTCGTATTGTAGGCTGTATTGAAGCATACCATCAACTCGTATTGTAGGCTGTATTAAAGCATATCATCAACTCGTATTGTAGGCTGTATTAAAGCGTACCATCCTCTCGTATTGTAGGCTGTATTAGAGCATACAATATTCTCGTATTGTAGGCTGTATTAAAGCATACCATCTTCTCGTATTGTAGGCTGTATTAAAGCATACCATCTTCTCGTATTGTAGGCTGTATTAAAGCATACCATATTCTCGTATTGTAGGCTGTATTAAAGCGTACCATCTTCTCCTATTGTAGGCTGTATTAAAGCATACCATCTTCTCGTATTGTAGGCTGTATTAAAGCATACCATCTTCTCGTATTGTAGGCTGTATTAAAGCGTACCATCTTCTCCTATTGTAGGCTGTATTAAAGCATACCATCTTCTCGTATTGTAGGCTGTATTAATGCATACCATCTTCACGTATTGTAGGCTGTATTGTAGCATACCATCAACTCCTATTGTAAGCTGTATTAAAGCATACCATCTTCTCCTATTGTAGGCTGTATTAAAGCATACCATCTTCACGTATTGTAGGCTGTATTGTAGCATACCATCAACTCCTATTGTAAGCTGTATTGTAGCATACCATCAACTCCTATTGTAAGCTGTATTGTAGCATACCATCAACTCCTATTGTAGGCTGTATTGAAGCATACCATCAACTCCTATTGTAAGCTGTATTGTAGCATACCATCAACTCCTATTGTAGGCTGTATTAAAGCATACCATCTTCTCGAATTGTAGGCTGTATTGAAGCATACCATCAACTCGTATTGTAGGCTGTATTAAAGCATACCATCAACTCGTATTGCAGGCTGTATTGAAGCATACCAGCAACTCGTATTGTAGGCTGTATTGAAGCATACCATCAACTCGTGTTATAGGCTGTATTAAAGCGTACCATCTTCTCGTGTGGTAGGCTGTATTGAAGCATACCATCTTCTCGTATTGTAGGCTGTATTAAAGCATACCATATTCTCCTATTGTAGGCTGCATTAAAGCATATCATCTTCTCGTATTGTAGGCTGTAGTAAAGCATACCATCAAGTCGTATTGTAGGCTGTATTGAAGCATACCATATTCTTGTAGTGTAGGCTGTATTGAAGCATACCATATTCTCGTATTGTAGGATGTATTGAAGCATACCATCAACTCGTATTGTAGGCTGTATTAAAGCGTACCATCTTCTCGTATTGTAGGCTGTATTAAAGCGTACCATCAATTCGTATTGTAGGCTGTATTAATGCATACCATCTTCTCGTATTGTAGGCTGTATTAAAGCATACTATCCTCTCGTATTGTAGGCTGTATTAAAGCATACCATCAACTCGTATTGTAGGCTGTATTAAAGCATACCATCTTCTCGTATTGTAGGCTGTATTAAAGCATAACACCAATTCGTATTGTAGGCTGTATTAAAGCATACCACCAACTCGTATTGTAGGCTGTATTGTAGCATACCATCAACTCGTATTGTAGGCTGTATTAAAGCATATCATCATCTCGTATTGTAGGCTGTATTAAAGCATACCATCTTCACGTTTTGTAGGCTGTATTAAAGCATACCATCATCTCGTATTGTAGGCTGTATTGAAGCATACCATCAACTCATATTGTAGGCTGTATTAAAGCATACCATCATCTCGTATTGTAGGCTGTATTGAAGCATACCATCAACTCATATTGTAGGCTGTATTAAAACATATCATATTCTCGTATCGTAGGCTGTATTGAAGCATACCATCAACTCATATTGTAGGCTGTATTAAAGCGTACCATCTTCTCGTATTGTAGGCTGTATTAATGCATACCATATTCTCGTATTGTATGCTGTATTAAATCATACCATCTTCTCGTATTGTAGGCTGTATTAAAGCATACCATATTCTCGTATTGTAGGCTGTATTAAAGCGTACCATCTTCTCGTATTGTAGGCTGTATTGAAGCATACCATCTTCTCGTATTGTAGGCTGTATTAAAGCATACCATCACCTCGTATTTGTAGGCTGTATTAAAGCATACCATCGCCTCGTATTGTAGGCTGTATTAAGGCATACCATCACCTCGTATTGTAGGCTGTATTAAAGCGTACCATCATCTCGTATTGTAGGCTATTTTGAAGCATACCATCTTCTCGTATTGTAGGCTGTATTAAAGCATACCATCATCTCGTATTGTAGGCTGTATTGAAGCATACCATCTTCTCGTATTGTAGGCTGTATTAAAGCATACCATCAACTCGTATTGTAGGCTGTATTAAAGCATACCATCTTCTCGTATTGTAGGCTGTATTGAAGCGTACCATCTTCTCGTATTGTAGGCTGTATTGAAGCATACATCTTCTCGTAGTGTAGGCTGTATTAAAGCATACCATCTTCTCGTATTGTAGGCTGTACTGAAGCAGACCATCTTCTCGTATTGTAGGCTGTATTAAAGCATACCATCAACTCGTATTGTAGGCTGTATTAAAGCATATCATCAACTCGTATTGTAGGCTGTATTAAAGCATACCATCTTCTCGTATTGTAGGCTGTATTAAAGCATACCATCAACTCGTATTGTAGGCTGTCTTAAAGCATACAATCTTCTCGTATTGTCGGCTGCATTAAAGCATACCATCAACTGGTATTGTAGGCTGTATTAAAGCGTACCATCTTCTCGTATTGTAGGCTGTATTAAAGCATACCATATTCTCCTATTGTAGGCTGTATTAAAGCATACCATCTTCTCGTATTGTAGGCTGCATTAAAGCATACCATCACCTCGTGTTGTAGGCTGTATTAAAGCGTACCATCTTTTCGTATTGTAGGCTGTATTAAAGCGTACCATCTTCTCGTATTGTAGGCTGTATTAAAGCATACCATCAACTCGTGCTATAGGCTGTATTGAAGCATACCATATTCTCGTATTGTAGGCTGTATTGAAGCATACCATCAACTCGTATTGTAGGCTGTATTACAGCATACCATCAACTCGTGTTATAGGCTGTATTAAAGCGTACCATCTTCTCGTATTGTAGGCTGTATTAAAGCATACCATCTTCTCGTATAGTAGGCTGTATTAAAGCATACCACCCTCCCGTATTTTAGGCTGTATTAAAGCATACCATCTTCTCGTAGTGTAGGATGTATTGAAGCATACCATCAACTCGTATTGTAGGCTGTATTGAAGCATACCATATTCTCGTATTGTAGGCTGTATTAAAGCATACCATATTCTCCTATTGTAGTCTGTATTAAAGCATACCATCAACTCGTATTGTAGGCTGTATTAAAGCATACCATCTTCTCGTAGTGTAGGATGTATTGAAGCATACAATCAACTCGTATTGTAGGCTGTATTAAAGCATACCATCTTCTCGTATTGTAGGCTGTATTGAAGCATACCATATTCTCGTATTGTAGGCTGTATTGAAGCATACCATCAACTCATATTGTAGGCTGTATTAAAGCGTACCGTCTTCTCGTATTGTAGGCTGTATTAAAGCATACTATATTCTCGTATTGTAGGCTGTATTGAAGCATACCGTCAACTCGTATTGTAGGCTGTATAAAAGCATACCATCTTCTCGTAGTGTAGGATGTATTTAAGCATACCATCAACTCGTATTGTAGGCTGTATTAAAGCGTACCATCTTCTCGTATTGTAGGCTGTATTGAAGCATACCATATTCTCGTATTGTAGGCTGTATTGAAGCATACCATCAACTCATATGGTAGGCTGTATTAAAGCGTATCATCTTCTCGTATTGTAGGCTGTATTAAAGCATACCATATTCTCCTATTGTAGGCTGCATTAAAGCATACCGTCAACTCGTATTGTAGGCTGTATTAAAGCATACCATCTTCTCGTATTGTAAGCTGTATTAAAGCATACCATCTTCTCCTATTGTAGGCTGTATTAAAGCATACCATCTTCTCGTATTGTAGGCTGTATTAAAGCATACTATCTTCTCGTATTGTAGGCTGTATTAAAGCATACCATCTTCTCGTATTGTACGCTGTATTAAAGCATACCATCTTCTCGTATTGAAGGCTGTATTAAAGCATAGCATCTTCTCATATTGTAGGCTGTAATAAAGTATACCACCAACTCGTATTGTAGGCTGTATTAAAGCATACCATCAACTCGTATTGTAGGCTGTATTGAAGTATACTATCTTCTCATATTGTAGGCTGTATTAAAGCATACCATCTTCTCGTATTGTAGGCTGTATTAAAGCATACCATCTTCTCATATTGTAGGCTGTATTAAAGCATACCATCTTCTCATATTGTAGGCTGTATTAAAGCATACTATCTTCTCGTATTGTAGGCTGTATTGAAGCATACCATCAACTCGTATTGTAGGCTATATTACAGCATACCATCAACTCGTATTGTAGGCTGTATTAAAGCGTACCATCCTCTCGTATTGTAGGCTGTATTAAAGCATACCATCTTCTCGTATCGTAGGCTGTATTGAAGCATACCATCTTCTCGTATTGTAGGCTGTATTAAAACATATCATCTTCTCCTATTGTAGGCTGTATTAAAGCATATCATCTTCTCCTATTGTAGGCTGTATTAAAGCATACCATCACCTCGTATTGTAGGCTGTATTAAAGCATACCATCATCTCGTATTGTAGGCTGTATTAAAGCATACCATCAACTCGTATTGTAGGCTGTATTGAAGCATACCATCAACTCGTATTGTAGGCTGTATTGAAGCATACCATCAACTCGTATTGTAGGCTGTATTGAAGCATACCATCAACTCGTATTGTAGGCTGTATTGAAGCATACCATCAACTCGTATTGTGGGCTGTATTGAAGCATACCATCAACTCGTATTGTAGGCTGTATTAAAGCATACTATATTCTCCTATTGTAGGCTGTATTAAAGCATACCATCTTCTCGTATTGTAGGCTGTAGTAAAGCATACCATCAAGTCGTATTGTAGGCTGTATTGAAGCATACCATATTCCCGTAGTGTAGGCTGTATTGAAGCATACCATATTCTCGTATTGTAGGATGTATTGAAGCATACCATTAACTCGTATTGTAGGCTGTATTAAAGCATACCATCTTCTCGTATTGTAGGCTGTATTAAAGCATACCATCTTCTCGTATTGTAGGCTGTATTGAAGCGTACCATATTCTCGTATTGTAGGCTGTATTGAAGCATACCATCAACTCATATTGTAGGCTGTATTAAAGCGTACCATCTTCTCGTATTGTAGGCTGTATTAAAGCATACCATCTTCTCGTATTGTAGGCTGTATTAAAGCATACCATCTTCTCGTATTGTAGGCTGTATTAAAGCATACCATCAACTCGTATTGTACGCTGTATTAAAGCATATCATCAACTCGTATTGTAGGCTGTATTAAAGCATACCATCAACTCCTATTGTAGGCTGTATTAAAGCATACCATTAACTCGTATTGTAGGCTGTATTGAAGCATACCAGCAACTCGTATTGTAGGCTGTATTAAAGCATACCATCTTCTCGTATTGTAGGCTGTATTAAAGCATACTATCAACTCGTATTGTAGGCTGTATTAGAGCATACCATCAACTCGTATTGTAGGCTGTATTAAAGCATACCATCAACTCGTTTTGTAGGCTGTATTAAAGCATACCATCATCTCGTATTGTAGGCTGTATTAAAGCATACTATCAACTCGTATTGTAGGCTGTATTAAAGCATACCATCAACTCGTATTGTAGGCTGTATTAAAGCATACCATCTTCTCGTATTGTAGGCTGTATTAAAGCATACCATATTCTCGTATTGTAGGCTGTATTGAAGCATACCTTTTTCTCATATTGTAGGCTGTATTGAAGCATACCATATTCTCGTATTGTTGGCTGTATTGAAGCATACCATATTCTCGTATTGTAGGCTGTATTGAAGCATACCATTTTCTCGTATTGTAGGCTGTATTGAAGCATACCATATTCTCGTATTGTAGGCTGTATTGAAGCATACCATATTCTCTTATTGTAGGCTGTATTGAAGCATACCATTTTCTCGTATTGTAGGCTGTATTGAAGCATACCATATTCTCGTATTGTAGGCTGTATTGAAGCATACCATCTTCTCGTATTGTAGGCTGTATTGAAGCATACCATATTCTCCTATTGTAGGCTGTATTGAAGCATACCATATTCTCGTATTGTAGGCTGTATTGAAGCATACCATATTCTCGTATTGTAGGCTGTATTGAAGCATACCATATTCTCGTATTGTAGGCTGTATTGAAGCATACCATATTCTCGTATTGTAGGCTGTATTGAAGCATACCATATTCTCGTATTGTAGGCTGTATTGAAGCATACCATATTCTCGTATTGTAGGCTGTATTGAAGCATACCATATTCTCGTATTGTAGGCTGTATTGAAGCATACCATATTCTCGTATTGTAGGCTGTATTGAAGCATACCATATTCTCGTATTGTAGGCTGTATTGAAGCATACCATATTCTCGTATTGTAGGCTGTATTGAAGCATACCATATTCTCGTATTGTAGGCTGTATTGAAGCATACCATATTCTCGTATTGTAGGCTGTATTGAAGCATACCATATTCTCGTATTGTAGGCTGTTGGTTAGGGAATCTGTTTTATATGGTTGGAGATCGATGGAGTCCTTCTATTGATCCACACGGGGTAATGGAGTGTGTGAACTGCCAATGCGCCCAGGTAACTAGAGTCCTTTTTACATATACATGTGAATACAAATCATTTGACTGTCCGATTAGCGCAGTGGCTAGCGCGCTCGCTTCACACTAATGTAACCTGGGATCCTCGGACCGGGAGGTATGTGAGATGGTAATGTGGTCGCCAGATCGAACAGGTTGGTTTTCTGCGGGTACTCCAGTGTTCTTCTCACACGAATAACCACATTTACGCTTTCATCCGCGCCAACGAGAGTGATTAATATAAGTTGTTAAAACTAGCTTCGCAATCCTTGTAAAATAAATAACGTTTAAACTTAAAAAAAAATTAATAGAGAAATCCCAAAGTTTAAATTTTAATACAAAACATGAACATTTAAAGAAAAGAAAACCAATCGGGCCGCAGGTTCTTATTACGGATCTTCCCAGCTAACGTTGTGAGTTTGAAATGTCAATGTGGCCAGGTAACAAGACATATATACTTTTAGGCGGTATTCTGGGCCAGTAACTGACCGCTGTCTCTCATTCAGAATTCACTATGTGCTCAGGTTAAATTGAAATGTTATTTCTGTTAATTGTCTTGAAGGTTGTAAAACAGCATATCGTGCAGATGGAGGGACGAGTGATTTGTTCTAATATAAAACGCGAGTGTCCAGCACCGAATTGTGACTCACCGGTGCGTAAACCAAAAACATGCTGCAAAGTATGCGCTGGAAAAGGTAAGCATGGTCCTCAGCACGAAGCAAGTAATGCATATTTATAGAATGAAATCAAACGAATGTTCGTCCGGCTGTTCGAATTACGCAGTGGTTAGCACGCTCGCTTCTCACCAATGGCACTTGGAAGTATGTGAGATGGTACTATGGTTGCCAGATCGGACATGTGGGTTTTTTTCCGGGTACTCCGGTTTCCTCCCGTACGAAGGGCCACATATATACGCTTTAGTTCCGCCACAAGAGTGATTAAGATAATATATTAAATCTTGTTTAGTTTAAACATATTTTATTTCACAATATAATACATATTGAACAATGCATACATCGGAAAATACAGAAAAGGGATTAGAATGAAAGACTTATATAATTCTTCACCTAAAATCTTCTTTCGCGTTCGTTGTAAAATAAATACAGTTTATAATTTAAAGTAATATTTGTTAAATGCACGTGATTTACGGAAAACATTTTTGTTTTTCTCCGAATTACTTTCGATTTTCAGAATCGTCATTTGAGGATCAGTTCGACACAATGGAATATCCCGTGTCTTATAAACCAACCCTAACAGAAACGAAGCACCACACAGCAGGTATGTATACTAATTAAAAATTAGGCGCATTATTTTAAGATTTCATCATTTGGCTGTTGCAATTTTAAAATCGAGACAATCAGAAAATCGGGTATGACATAAATATACACTACAAATTACAAGCAAGTACCCAGAACAGCTATGTAGAACAAGCCTTTTTACCAAACCCGAGATATTGCCGGGAAATAAGAAACCGCGCGTTAGCGAGAACGTCCATTAGCAAGGGTTCACGTTTCACGATATTTGGAAGGCTGAGAAAACGATATTCTACACCTAACATGAATGCAAGATCGGTTCCTGTCAACCACTCGGTCAGTATATTATGAAATCGAAATATCATATAGAAATAAATGGAGGAAGGCTACGTCTTTATTGTGTAGGACTCTCGAATTAGTAATGTTTCGCTTTAACTTGCTGCCGACGAAATAGGTCTACGCGAGAAGCAAAAATACAGTGTACATCTGTTATGTCGAAGTCGGTTATGTCGAATTCTCCGGTTATCTCGAAGTAGGAGAAAAAGTATCACAGTCCCGTATCATTTTACATGTAATTGACTCCGTTTATGTCGAATTTCGTTATGTCAAACTTCGGATATGTCGAAGTATTTTGCTAAAATACAATGACTTTGTTTGAGTGTATCATCGAATTATATTAGAACTAGATAGAATTGTTTTCAATGTACATTCAGTAGGTTTTAATTCGACCACACACTAAAACAAACAGATATTCTCCATGTATTTTCACTGGTTTACGTTTTCAGATTTGAGTGCACTGTTGGTAGGTGGCGGTCGACTGAAATACGGTGCACGGCCAGTTCGGACAAGAGCCGTTGCCATGGTCCATATCACAAATATAACTGATGAAGCTTTTAACTACGCTATTCGATTTTCAAGGTTATTCAACTATTTTTGTGCTGTTATACGGTCGTGTCTCGGTGATGTGTTTGGTTGTACAGACAACTTGTCTTATTAAGTAATATGGCGACAATGCATACTTGTTTTAGGTAGAAGAACACAGACTCAGGGGCAGTAGTGCCAACACTAATGGATACCCGGATAGAACCACCGACTCAGGGCAGTAGTGCCAACACTGATGGATACCCGGGAATAACACAGACTCAGGGCAGTAGTGCCAACACTGATGGATACCCCGGTAGAACACAGACTCAGGGCAGTAGTGCCAACACTGATGGATACCCGGATAGAACCACCGACTCAGGGCAGTAGTGCCAACACTGATGGATACCCGGGAATAACACAGACTCAGGGCAGTAGTGCCAACACTGATGGATACCCCGGTAGAACACAGACTCAGGGCAGTAGTGCCAACACTGATGGATACCCGGATAGAACCACCGACTCAGGGCAGTAGTGCCAACACTGATGGATACCCGGGAATAACACAGACTCAGGGCAGTAGTGCCAACACTGATGGATACCCCGGTAGAACACAGACTCAGGGCAGTAGTGCCAACACTGATGGATACCCGGATAGAACCACCGACTCAGGGCAGTAGTGCCAACACTGATGGATACCCGGGTAGAACACAGACTCAGGGCAGTAGTGCCAACACTGATGGATACCCGGGTAGAATACAGACTCAGGGCAGTAGTGCCAACACTGATGGATACCCGGGAAGAACACAGACTCAGGGCAGTAGTGCCAACACTGATGGATACCCGGGAAGAACACAGACTCAGGGCAGTAGTGCCAACACCGATGGATACCCGGGTAGAACACAGACTCAGGGCAGTAGTGCCAACACTGATGGATACCCCGGTAGAACCACCGACCCTCCGAAATCATTTCCGATAGATTCCTCTCAAGAAAGAACTCGACATCCTTAGTTGAATTCCAATAGTTTACGTATGCACATATGTCTTAGCTCGATTGCGAAACAAGTTCTTACAACTTATTTTAATCACTCTCGAGACCTCATTGCTGATGGAATACATCGCGACGAGGGAGAGAGAACAGGCAACGTGGAATTTAAGTTTATACAAATTAATTTTAGCTCGATTGCGAAACAAGTACTATCAACTTATATTAATCACTCTCGAGACCTCATTGCTGGTGGAATCCATCGCCACGAGGGAGAGAGAAGAGGCAACGTGGAATTTAAATGCCTTGCATAAGGGCACACTCGTAACGGCTCCAGCGGGGCTCGAACTCTGGACCTTTCGCACCTGAGGCGAAAGCGCGTCCACTGCGCAATAACGACTTCCACAAGTGATTTAAGTGTCTTACCTAAGGGCACAATCATAACGTCTCCGACGGGGTTCGAACTCGAATTCAAATTTACAACAGTTTAAGAAAATGTGACGGTGCTTTACACCGTGCACGTAAAAGAACCAGAGGAGACTCTGGAATGAGTCTCTGTCTGTATCATGCACTATCCTCCAAAAATCTAAAATGATTAATCTCTTCAGGAGGCGTCGCTCATATGGGCAACCGGTAGCGACGATGAATAAACGTAAAACACATACATTATGTATTAACTTGATTCTTGCGTGTACACAGTTAATTCTGATGTCCATTAAGAAGCAATTAAGTGGGCTGTTTATCTAGTTTTTATTTATGTTCCAAGAACAATTAATCTGAATAAGGATCCTGTTGATGATAACCAATCAAGAGCAACTGACAAAGCGGACTTGTTTATTTCATATCAGCCGGAATGTTTGCTTCATCAATTGAATGAATTCGACATTTCCAGTGGGATTCGAACCTACAGCGGTGAGTGGCAAGTGGTTTAAAGTGAACGAACTTAATCACTCCGCCACGGAGATCCAACGGTTATAAAGCTATCCTCATAGCTCAAGCTCGACCTGAAGACATTTTAGTGGTTAATTCTGCCATGTTGCCTTTGACTCAACCAATCAGAAGCTTAATTTTAGGAGTCTAAGCTTGAAATATAGAGAACTATGTCATAACCTCTGGGTCAGTTGCAAGCTATATGAGCTTTGAATACATGGAGCATATTTCACAGTCGATATATTTAGTAACATTCGGGATACGTTCATTTCTCGTCGCCCCCTGGTTAATCCGGGCTACGCTACACGGAGTATATTTCTCTGCGCATTGTTGTCTTTTTCGGACCTGGCCATAATGCGTGACAGAACTCTCTTCATTGGCCTCGTGCTGTGGATGAACATTAACACAAAGTCATGTTCATTAACAGGTTAAAACGACCTCTATTCTTCAAAATTACGGATGAGTACGGGAACACAGTTATTGGTCGGAAGATATCTAAGCAGAGGTCAAGAGCAAGTAGGGTCAGTACTATACTACTTATTGCATGTTTTATGAAGTCAAGAGCAAGTAGGGTCAGTACTATTCTACTTATTGCATGTTTTATGAAGTCAAGAGCAAGTAGGGTCAGTACTATTCTACTTATTGCATGTTTAATGAAGTCAAGAGCAAGTAGGGTCAGTACTATTCTACTTATTGCATGTTTTATGAAGTCAAGAGCAAGTAGGGTCAGTACTATTCTACTTATTGCATGTTTAATGAAGTCAAGAGCAAGTAGGGTCAGTACTATTCTACTTATTGCATGTTTTATGAAGTCAAGAGCAAGTAGGGTCAGTACTATTCTACTTATTGCATGTTTAATGAAGTCAAGAGCAAGTAGGGTCAGTACTATTCTACTTATTGCATGTTTTATGAAGTCAAGAGCAAGTAGGGTCAGTACTATTCTACTTATTGCATGTTTAATGAAGTCAAGAGCAAGTAGGGTCAGTACTATTCTACTTATTGCATGTTTTATGAAGTCAAGAGCAAGTAGGGTCAGTACTATACTACTTATTGCATGTGTTATGAAGTCAAGAGCACGTAGGGTCAGTACTATTCTACTTATTGCATGTTTATGAAGTCAAGAGCAAGTAGGGTCAGTACTATTCTACTTATTGCATGTTTTATGAAGTCAAGAGCAAGTAGGGTCAGTACTATTCTACTTACTGCATGTTTATGAAGTCAAGAGCAAGTAGGGTCAGTACTATTCTACTTATTGCATGTTTAATGAAGTCAAGAGCAAGTAGGGTCAGTACTATTCTACTTATTGCATGTTTTATGAAGTCAAGAGCAAGTAGGGTCAGTACTATTCTACTTATTGCATGTTTAATGAAGTCAAGAGCAAGTAGGGTCAGTACTATTCTACTTATTGCATGTTTAATGAAGTCAAGAGCAAGTAGGGTCAGTACTATTCTACTTATTGCATGTTTAATGAAGTCAAGAGCAAGTAGGGTCAGTACTATTCTACTTATTGCATGTTTTATGAAGTCAAGAGCAAGTAGGGTCAGTACTATGCTACTTATTGCAAGTTTTATGAAGTCAAGAGCAAGTAGTGTCAGTACTATACTACTTATTGCATGTGTTATGAAGTCAAGAGCAAGTAGGGTCAGTACTATTCTACTTATTGCATATTTTATGAAGTCAAGAGCAAGTAGGGTCAGTACTATTCTACTTATTGCATGTTTTATGAAGTCAAGAGCAAGTAGGGTCAGTACTATTCTACTTATTGCATGTTTTATGAAGTCAAGAGCAAGTAGGGTCAGTACTATTCTACTTATTGCATGTTTTATGAAGTCAAGAGCAAGTAGGGTCAATACTATTCTACTTATTGCATGTTTTATGAAGTCAAGAGCAAGTAGGGTCAGTACTATTCTACTTATTGCATGTTTTATGAAGTCAAGAGCACGTAGGGTCAGTACTATACTACTTATTGCATGTGTTATGAAGTCAAGAGCAAGTAGGGTCAGTACTATACTACTTATTGCATGTTTTATGAAGTCAAGAGCAAGTAGGGTCAGTACTATACTACTAATTGCATGTTTTATGAAGTCAATAGCAAGTAGGGTCAGTACTATTCTACTTATTGCATGTTTTATGAAGTCAAGAGCAAGTAGGGTCAGTACTATACTACTTATTGCATGTTTTATGAAGTCAAGAGCAAGTAGTGTCAGTACTATACTACTTATTGCATGTTTTATGAAGTCAAGAGCAAGTAGTGTCAGTACTATACTACTTATTGCATGTTTTATGAAGTCAAGAGCAAGTAGGGTCAGTACTATACTACTTATTGCATGTTTTATGAAGTCAAGAGCAAGTAGGGTCAGTACTATACTACTTATTGCATATTTTATGAAGTCAAGAGCAAGTAGGGTCAGTACTATTCTACTTATTGCATGTTTTATGAAGTTATATCTCAAGTTATTGGACGCTCTATATAACTTATATCTCAAGTTATTGGAAGCTCTATCTGAAGTTATATCTCAAGTTATTGGAAGCTCTATCTGAAGTTATATCTCAAGTTATTGGAAGCTCTATCTGAAGTAATATCTGAAGTTATTGGAAGCTCTATATGAAGTTATATCTGAAGTTATTGGAAGCTCTATCTGAAGTTATATCTGAAGTTATTGGAAGCTCTATATGAAGTTATATCTGAAGTTATTGGAAGCTCTATATGAAGTTATATCTGAAGTTATTGGACGCTCTATATAACTTATATCTCAAGTTATTGGAAGCTCTCTCTGAAGTTATATCTGAAGTTATTGGAAGCTCTATCTGAAGTTATATCTGAAGTTATTGGAAGCTATATCTGAGGTTATATCTGAAGTTATTGGAAGCTCTATATGAAGTTATATCTGGAGTTATTGGAAGCTCTATCTGACGTTATATCTGAAGTTATTGGAAGCTCTATATGAAGTTATATCTGAAGTTATTGGAAGCTCTATATGAAGTTATATCTGAAGTTATTGGAAGCTCTATCTGAAGTTATATCTGAAGTTATTGGACGCTCTATCTAAAGTTATATCTGAAGTTATTGGAAGCTCTATCTGAAGTTATATATGAAGTTATTGGAAGCTCTATCTGATGTTTTGGGAAGTTATCTAAAGTTAATCTGAAAGTTATCTGATGTTTAATTTGAACGTTTTGAAACCATTGATAAAAACCAAGTGACAATCGTGGTCATTGTGGACTTGAGCACAGCATTTGATACCATCCATATCCCGATACTGATCAAAATCCTGCAGGACGATGTTGATATCCAAAGCACTCCCTTGAAATGGATCGATTCTTATCTCACGAACAGAATAATGCAAGTCATTGGAAATAGGTGTAAGTTACTGTCAGATAGTTCGTTCACTGCTAATGTTCCGTTGTAACACCTGTGCAAAGTATAGACGACATGTTGTATCGGGTTGCATACGATGACTACACGTATTTTATATTGATATATATATATATATGATTTTACACTGGTGTTTCATAAAATAAATGTGCAGTGTAAATCGCTCGCTTAATACCAATATTCCAAAACTCGTTAGTTTATACAAATTTATCTTAGCTCGATTGCGAAACAAGTTCTTGCAACCTATATTAATCACTCTCGAGACCTCATTCCTGATGGAATCCATCGCCACGAGGGAGAGAGGCAACGTGGAATGTAAATGCCTTGCCTAAGGGCACACTCGCAACGGCTCCAGCGGGGCTCGAACTCCGGACCTTTCGCACCTGAAGCGAACGCGCATCCACTGCGCTATCACGACCTCCACTTAACTCGTTTTATACAATACAGTATGAAATCACTATGATTGTAAAATTCATTTTATCGCATTACCACAACGCGCTCGTTTTAATCATATGTGTGTATATAATAACGTTGCTACTTCCATTTTGTCGCCAAATGCCAGCGCAAATTGTCATGACGTCCACCGTAATTGTCATGACGTCATTACGCAAAGCAGCATTATATTTATGTTTTAAAACAGCGCTATAGCTGCATCAATACTTCTTTCAAATCGTCGTTTGTTTTACAATTAACGATATGTACCAATAAGAATAGAAATGTATTATACGTACATTATTCTCTCGCCCAATCACAATCCTTCCAGGTGGAATACACGTGTGTACATATACGAACAAATGTGATGGCTGTATGAAACGTAATACAAGCAGCATTATGGGAGGAATGTATTTACTTCATTCTGTTATTCCAGCTGGTATTGTGTCATGATTTGCCACATTACGTATGTCAATAACCACATATACGCTTTCATCCGCGCCAACGAAAGTGATTAATATAAGTTGTTAGCTTAAGCATATTTTATTTCCCAATATAATACATATTGAACAATGCATACATCACACATAATCAATATACAGAAAAAGGATTAGAATGAAAGACAGAGTCTTATATAATTCTTCTCCTCGAGATGTCAGTTGTTAGAACTTGCTTCGCAATCGTTGTAAAATAAATAAAGTTTAAACTTTTTTTAATAAGTAATTTAATGTCTCTATTCTCTGTACACAATATACCAGTTCTCCTGTATGTGTGAGTTTGAGGATTCAGTTGCATCATACAACATAGGTCACGTGGCGACTCTCTGGCTAT
>JABXNX010003436.1:0-34804 GCA_014843695.1 Archivesica marissinica | reverse complement strand
GTCAGTCAGTCAGTATGTCCAAGTTGCTGCTGTATCATCTGTCTGTCCCTTAGTATGTCCAAGTTGCTGCTGTATCGTCTGTCAGTCAGTATGTCCAAGTTGCTGCTGTATCATCTGTCAGTCAGTATGTCCAAGTTGCTGCTGTATCATCTGTCAGTCAGTATGTCCAAGTTGCTGCTGTATCATCTGTCTGTCAGTCAGTATGTCCAAGTTGCTGCTGTATCACATCTGTCAGTCAGTATGTCCAAGTTGCTGCTGTATCACCCAGTCAATATGTCCAAGTTGATGCTGTATCATCTGTCTGTCAGTCAGTATGTCCAAGTTGCTGCTGTATCGTCAGTATGTCCAAGTTGCTGCTGTATCGTCTGTCAGTCAGTATGTCCAAGTTGCTGCTGTATCATCTGTCTGTCAGTCAGTATGTCCAAGTTGCTGCTGTATCATCTGTCGTCAGTCAGTATGTCCAAGTTGCTGCTGTATCATCTGTCAGTCAGTCAGTATGTCCAAGTTGCTGCTGTATCCTGTCAGTCAGTATGTCCAAGTTGCTGCTGTATCATCTGTCTGTCCGTCAGTATGTCCAAGTTGCTGCTGTATCATCTGTCAGTCAGTATGTCCAAGTTGCTGCTGTATCATCTGTCTGTCCGTCAGTATGTCCAAGTTGTTGCTGTATCATCTGTCTGTCAGTCAGTATGTCCAAGTTGCTGCTGTATCATCTGTCTGTCCGTCAGTATGTCCAAGTTGTTGCTGTATCGTCTGTCAGTCAGTATGTCCAAGTTGCTGTGTAACATCTGTCTGTCCGTCAGTATGTCCAAGTTGCTGCTGTATCGTCTGTCTGTCCAAGTTGCTGCTGTATCATCTGTCTGTCCGTCAGTATGTCCAAGTTGCTGCTGTATCGTCAGTAGTCAGTATGTCCAAGTTGCTGCTGATCGTCGTCTGTCCAAGTTGATGCTGTATCGTCTGTCTGTCCAAGTTGCTGCTGTATCGTCAGTATGTTCAAGTTGCTGCTGTATCGTCTGTCTGTCCGTCAGTATGTCCAAGTTGCTGCTGTATCGTCAGTATGTCCAAGTTGATGCTGTATCGTCTGTCTGTCCAAGTTGCTGCTGTATCGTCAGTATGTTCAAGTTGCTGCTGTATCGTCTGTCTGTCTGTCCGTCAGTATGTCCAAGTTGCTGCTGTATCATCAGTATGTCCAAGTTGATGCTGTATCGTCAGTATGTCCAAGTTGCTGCTGTATCGTCAGTATGTTCAAGTTGCTGCTGTATCGTCTGTCTGTCCGTCAGTATGTTCAAGTTGCTGCTGTATCGTCTGTCTGTCCGTCAGTATTTTCAAGTTGCTGCTGTATCATCTGTCAGTATGTCCAAGTTGCTGCTGTATCATCTGTCTGTCCGTCAGTATGTCCAAGTTGCTGCTGTATCATCTGTCTGTCCGTCAGTATGTTCAAGTTGATGCTGTATCATCTGTCTGTCCGTCAGTATGTCCAAGTTGCTGCTGTATCATCTGTCTGTCCGTCAGTATGTCCAAGTTGATGCTGTATCATCTATCTGTCCGTCAGTATGTCCAAGTTGCTGCTGTATCATCTGTCTGTCCGCCAGTATGTCCAAGATGCTGCTGTATCATCTGTCTGTCCGTCCGTCAGTATGTCCAAGTTGCTGCTGTATCGTCTGTCTGTCCAAGTTGCTGCTGTATCGTCAGTATGTTCAAGTTGCTGCTGTATCGTCTGTCTGTTCGTCAGTATGTCCAAGTTGCTGCTGTATCGTCAGTATGTCCAAGTTGATGCTGTATCGTATGTCTGTCCAAGTTGCTGCTGTATCGTCAGTATGTTCAAGTTGCTGCTGTATCGTCTGTCTGTCCGTCAGTATGTCCAAGTTGCTGCTGTATCGTCAGTATGTCCAAGTTGATGCTGTATCGTCTGTCTGTCCAAGTTGCTGCTGTATCGTCAGTATGTTCAAGTTGCTGCTGTATCGTCTGTCTGTCCGTCAGTATGTCCAAGTTGCTGCTGTATCATCAGTATGTCCAAGTTGATGCTGTATCGTCAGTATGTCCAAGTTGCTGCTGTATCGTCAGTATGTTCAAGTTGCTGCTGTATCGTCTGTCTGTCCGTCAGTATGTTCAAGTTGCTGCTGTATCACCAACAACACAGTCAGTATGTCCAAGTTGTGCTGTATCTCTCTGTCCGTCAGTATGTTCAAGTTGCTGCTGTATCATCCGTCAGTATGTCCAAGTTGCTGCTGTATCATCTATCTGTCCGTCAGTATGTTCAAGTTGATGCTGTATCGTCTGTCTGTCCGTCAGTATGTTCAAGTTGCTGCTGTATCATCTGTCTGTCCGTCAGTATGTCCAAGTTGCTGCTGTATCATCTGCTGTCAGTATGTCAAGTTGATGCTGTATCATATGTCTGTCCGTCAGTATGTCCAAGTTGCGCTACCCCCCAACAAGATGCTGCTGTATCTCTGTCTGTCCGTCCGTCAGTATGTCCAAGTTGCTGCTGTATCGTCAGTATGTCCAACACCAACAAGTTGCTGCTGTATCATCTGTCTGTCCGTCAGTATGTCCAAGTTGCTGCTGATCACCCAACAACACCCCCACCAACAACCACCCCAACCAACCAGTCAGTATGTCCAAGTTGTGCTGTATCGTCAGTATGCCAAGTTGCTGCTGTATCACGTCTCAGTATGTTCAAGTTGATGCTGTATCCGTCTGTCCGTCAGTATGTTCAAGTTGCTGCTGTATCATCTGTCTGTCCGTCAGTATGTCCAAGTTGCTGCTGTATCATCTCCGTCAGTATGTCCAAGTTGCTGCTGTATCATCTGTCTGTCCGTCAGTATGTTCAAGTTGATGCTGTATCGTCTGTCTGTCCGTCAGTATGTCCAAGTTGCTGCTGTATCACCTCCGCCAGTATGTCCAAGATGCTGCTGTATCATCTCGTCCGTCAGTATGTCCAAGTTGCTGCTGTATCGTCAGTATGTCCAACCACACCCAACCAACCACGTCAGTATGTCAAGTTGCTGCTCTATCATCTGTCTGTCCGTCAGTATGTCCAAGTTGCTGCTGTATCATCTGTCTGTCCGTCAGTATGTCCAAGTGCTGCTGTATCATCTGTCTGTCCGTCAGTATGTCCAAGTTGCTACACCCACCAGCTGTATCATCTGTCTGTCCGTCAGTATGTCCAAGTTGCTGCTATATCATCTGTCTGTCAGTCAGTATGTCCAAGTTGCTGCTGTATCATCTGTCTGTCAGTCAGTCAGTATGTCCAAGTTGCTGCTGTATCATCTGTCTGTCCCTTAGTATGTCCAAGTTGCTGCTGTATCGTCTGTCAGTCAGTATGTCCAAGTTGCTGCTGTATCACCCAATGTCCAAGTTGCTGCTGTATCATCTGTCCGTCAGTATGTCCAAGTTGCTGCTGTATCCCCCGTCAGTATGTCCAAGTTGCTGCTGTATCACGTCTGTCAGTCAGTATGTCCAAGTTGCTGCTGTATCATCTGTCTGTCCAACCAACCAACCACACCCAACCACACCCAACAACACCCCCAACCAACAAGTTGATGCGTATCATCCCCACCAACACCCCCAACCAAACCCCCAGTATGTCCAAGATGTGCTGTATCATCTGTCGTCCGTCAGTATGTCCAAGTTGCTGCTGTATCGTCAGTATGTCCAAGTTGCTGCTGTATCATCTGTCTGTCCGTCAGTATGTCCAAGTTGCTGCTGTATCGTCTGTCAGTCAGTATGTCCAAGTTGCTGCTGTATCGTCTGTCGTCAGTATGTCCAAGTTGCTGCTGTATCATCTGTCCGTCAGTATGTCCAAGTTGCTGCTGTATCATCTGTCTGTCCGTCAGTATGTCCAAGTTGCTGCTGTATCATCTTCTGTCGTCAGTATGTCCAAGTTGCTGCTGTATCATCTGTCTGTCAGTCAGTATGTCCAAGTTGCTGCTGTATCATCTGTCTGTCCGTCAGTATGTCCAAGTTGTTGCTGTATCGTCAGTATGTCCAAGTTGCTGCTGTATCATCTGTCAGTCAGTATGTCCAAGTTGCTGCTGTATCATCTGTCTGTCAGTCAGTATGTCCAAGTTGCTGCTGTATCATCTGTCTGTCCGTCAGTATGTCCAAGTTGCTGCTGTATCATCTGTCTGTCCGTCAGTATGTCCAAGTTGCTGCTGTATCATCAGTATGTCCAAGTTGCTGCTGTATCATCTGTCTGTCCGTCAGTATGTCCAAGTTGCTGCTGTATCATCGTCTGTCAGTCAGTATGTCCAAGTTGCTGCTGTATCATCTGTCTGTCCGTCAGTATGTCCAAGTTGCTGCTGTATCATCTGTCTGTCAGTCAGTATGTCCAAGTTGCTGCTGTATCATCTGTCTGTCCGTCAGTATGTCCAAGTTGCTGCTGTATCGTCTGTCAGTCAGTATGTCCAAGTTGCTGCTGTATCATCTGTCTGTCCGTCAGTATGTCCAAGTTGCTGCTGTATCGTCTGTCTGTCCAAGTTGCTGCTGTATCATCTGTCTGTCCGTCAGTATGTCCAAGTTGCTGCTGTATCGTCTGTCAGTCAGTATGTCCAAGTTGCTGCTGTATCGTCAGTATGTCCAAGTTGTGCTGTATCGTCTGTCTGTCCAGTCCACGTCAGTATGTCCAAGTTGCTGCTGTATCGTCTGTCTTCCGTCAGTATGTCCAAGTTGCTGCTGTATCGTCAGTATGTCCAAGTTGATGCTGATCTCTGTCTGTCCCAGTATGTCAAGTTGCTGCTGTATCTCTGTCTGTCCGTCAGTATGTCCAAGTTGCTGCTGTATCATCAGTATGTCCAAGTTGCTGCTGTATCGTCAGTATGTCCAAGTTGTGCTGTATCGTCAGTATGTCCAAGTTGCTGCTGTATCTCTGTCTGTCCGTCAGTATGTTCAAGTTGCTGCTGTATCGTCTGTCTGTCCGTCAGTATGTTCAAGTTGCTGCTGTATCATCTGTCAGTATGTCCAAGTTGCTGCTGTATCATCTGTCTGCCGTCAGTATGTCCAAGTTGCTGCTGTATCACTCTGTCCGTCAGTATGTTCAAGTTGATGCTGTATCATCTGTCTGTCCGTCAGTATGTCCAAGTTGCTGCTGTATCACGTCTGTCCGTCAGTATGTCCAAGTTGTGCTGTATCATCTATCTGTCCGTCATATGTCCAAGTTCTGCTGTATCGTCAGTATGTCCAAGATGCTGCTGTATCATCTGTCGTCCGTCAGTATGTCCAAGTTGCTGCTGTATCGTCTGTCTGTCCAAGTTGTTGCTGTATCGTCAGTATGTTCAAGTGCTGCTGTATCTCTGTCTGTCCGTCAGTATGTCCAAGTTGCTGCTGTATCATCTGTCTGTCAGTCAGTATGTCCAAGTTGTTGCTGTATCGTCTGTCAGTCAGTATGTCCAAGTTGCTGCTGTATCGTCTGTCTGTCCAAGTTGTTGCTGTATCGTCAGTATGTCCAAGTTGCTGCTGTATCATCTGTCTGTCAGTCAGTATGTCCAAGTTGTTGCTGTATCGTCTGTCAGTCAGTATGTCCAAGTTGCTGCTGTATCGTCTGTCTGTCCAAGTTGTTGCTGTATCGTCAGTATGTCCAAGTTGCTGCTGTATCATCTGTCTGTCAGTCAGTATGTCCAAGTTGTTGCTGTATCGTCTGTCAGTCAGTATGTCCAAGTTGCTGCTGTATCGTCTGTCTGTCCAAGTTGTTGCTGTATCGTCAGTATGTCCAAGTTGCTGCTGTATCATCTGTCTGTCAGTCAGTATGTCCAAGTTGTTGCTGTATCGTCTGTCTGTCCGTCAGTATGTCCAAGTTGATACTGTATCATCTGTCTGTCCGCCATTATGTCCAAGATGCTGCTGTATCATCTGTCTGTCCGTCAGTATGTTCAAGTTGATGCTGTATCATCTGTCTGTCCGTCAGTATGTCCAAGTTGCTGCTGTATCATCTGTCTGTCCGTCAGTATGTCCAAGTTGATACTGTATCATCTGTCTGTCCGCCATTATGTCCAAGATGCTGCTGTATCATCTGTCTGTCCGTCCGTCAGTATGTCCAAGTTGCTGCTGTATCGTCAGTATGTCCAAGTTGCTGCTGTATCATCTGTCTGTCCATCAGTATGTCCAAGTTGCTGCTGTATCATCTGTCCGTCAGTATGTCCAAGTTGTTGCTGTATCGTCAGTATGTTCAAGTTGCTGCTGTATCATCTATATGTCCGTCAGTATGTTCAAGTTGATGCTGTATCATCTGTCTGTCCGTCAGTATGTTCAAGTTGCTGCTGTATCATCTGTCTGTCCAAGTTGATGCTGTATCATCAGTATGTCCAAGATGCTGCTGTATCATCTGTCTGTCCGTCCGTCAGTATGTCCAAGTTGCTGCTGTATCGTCAGTATGTCCAAGTTGTTGCTGTATCGTCAGTATGGTCAAGTTGCTGCTGTATCATATATCTGTCCGTCAGTATGTTCAAGTTGATGCTGTATCGTCTGTCTGTCCGTCAGTATGTTCAAGTTGCTGCTGTATCATCTGTCTGTCCGTCAGTATGTCCAAGTTGCTGCTGTATCATCTGTCTGTCCGTCAGTATGTTCAAGTTGCTGCTGTATCATATGTCTGTCCGTCAGTATGTTCAAGTTGATGCTGTATCGTCTGTCTGTCCGTCAGTATGTCCAAGTTGCTGCTGTATCATCTGTCTCTCCGCCAGTATGTCCAAGATGCTGCTGTATCATCTGTCCGTCCGTCAGTATGTCCAAGTTGCTGCTGTATCGTCAGTATGTCCAAGATGCTGCTGTATCATCTGTCTGTCCGTCCGTCAGTATGACCAAGTTGCTGCTGTATCGTCAGTATGTCCAAGTTGCTGCTCTATCATCTGTCTGTCCGTCAGTATGTCCAAGTTGCTGCTGTATCATCTGTCTGTCCGTCTGTATGTCCAAGTTGCTGCTGTATCATCTGTCTGTCCGTCAGTATGTCCAAGTTGCTGCTTTATCATCTGTCTGTCCGTCAGTATGTCCAAGTTGCTGCTGTATCATCTGTCTGTCCGTCAGTATGTCCACGTTGTTGCTGTATCATCTGTCTGTCAGTCAGTATGTCCAAGTTGATGCTGTATCATCTGTCTGTCCGTCCGTCAGTATGTCCAAGTTGCTGCTGTATCGTCTGTCTGTCCAAGTTGCTGCTGTATCGTCAGTATGTTCAAGTTGCTGCTGTATCGTCTGTCTGTCCGTCAGTATGTCCAAGTTGTTGCTGTATCATCTGTCCGTCAGTATGTCCAAGTTGCTGCTATATCATCTGTCTGTCAGTCAGTATGTCCAAGTTGCTGCTGTATCATCTGTCTGTCAGTCAGTCAGTATGTCCAAGTTGCTGCTGTATCATCTGTCTGTCCCTTAGTATGTCCAAGTTGCTGCTGTATCGTCTGTCAGTCAGTATGTCCAAGTTGCTGCTGTATCATCTGTCAGTCAGTATGTCCAAGTTGCTGCTGTATCATCTGTCCGTCAGTATGTTCAAATTGCTGCTGTATCATCTGTCTGTCCGTCAGTATGTCCAAGTTGCTGCTGTATCATCTGTCTGTCCGTCAGTATGTTCAAGTTGATGCTGTATCATCTGTCTGTCCGTCAGTATGTCCAAGTTGCTGCTGTATCATCTGTCTGTCCGTCAGTATGTCCAAGTTGATACTGTATCATCTGTCTGTCCGCCAGTATGTCCAAGATGCTGCTGTATCATCTGTCTGTCCGTCCATCATTATGTCCAAGTTGCTGCTGTATCGTCAGTATGTCCAAGTTGCTGCTGTATCATCTGTCTGTCCATCAGTATGTCCAAGTTGCTGCTGTATCATCTGTCCGTCAGTATGTCCAAGTTGTTGCTGTATCGTCAGTATGTTCAAGTTGCTGCTGTATCATCTATCTGTCCGTCAGTATGTTCAAGTTGATGCTGTATCGTCTGTCTGTCCGTCAGTATGTTCAAGTTGATGCTGTATCATCTGTCTGTCCGTCAGTATGTTCAAGTTGCTGCTGTATCATCTGTCTGTCCAAGTTGATGCTGTATCATCAGTATGTCCAAGATGCTGCTGTATCATCTGTCTGTCCGTCCGTCAGTATGTCCAAGTTGCTGCTGTATCGTCAGTATGTCCAAGTTGCTGCTGTATCATCTGTCTGTCCGTCAGTATGTCCAAGTTGAGGCTGTATCATCTGTCCGTCAGTATGTCCAAGTTGTTGCAGTATCGTCAGTATGGTCAAGTTGCTGCTGTATCATATATCTGTCCGTCAGTATGTTCAAGTTGATGCTGTATCGTCTGTCTGTCCGTCAGTATGTTCAAGTTGCTGCTGTATCATCCGTCAGTATGTCCAAGTTGCTGCTGTATCATCTATCTGTCCGTCAGTATGTTCAAGTTAATGCTGTATCGTCTGTCTGTCCGTCAGTATGTTCAAGTTGCTGCTGTATCATCTGTCTGTCCGTCAGTATGTCCAAGTTGCTGCTGTATCATCTGTCTGTCCGTCAGTATGTCCAAGTTGCTGCTGTATCGTCAGTATGTTCAAGTTGCTGCTGTATCGTCTGTCTGTCCGTCAGTATGTCCAAGTTGCTGCTGTATCGTCAGTATGTCCAAGTTGATGCTCTATCGTCTGTCTATCCAAGTTGCTGCTGTATCGTCAGTATGTTCAAGTTGCTACTGTATCGTCAGTATGTCCAAGTTGCTGCTGTATCGTCAGTATGTCCAAGTTGATGCTGTATCGTCTGTCTGTCCAAGTTGCTGCTGTATCGTCAGTATGTTCAAGTTGCTGCTGTATCGTCTGTCTGTCCGTCGGTATTTCCAAGTTGCTGCTGTATCATCAGTATGTTCAAGTTGATGCTGTATCGTCAGTATGTCCAAGTTGCTGCTGTATCGTTCAGTATGTTCAAGTTGCTGCTGTATCGTCTGTCTGTCCGTCAGTATGTTCAAGTTGCTGCTGTATCGTCTGTCTGTCCGTCAGTATGTTCAAGTTGCTGCTGTATCATCTGTCAGTATGTCCAAGTTGCTGCTGTATCATCTGTCTGTCCGTCAGTATGTTCAAGTTGATGCTGTATCGTCTGTCTGTCCGTCAGTATGTTCAAGTTGCTGCTGTATCATCCGTCAGTATGTCCAAGTTGCTGCTGTATCATCTATCTGTCCGTCAGTATGTTCAAGTTGATGCTGTATCGTCTGTCTGTCCGTCAGTATGTTCAAGTTGCTGCTGTATCATCTGTCTGTCCGTCAGTATGTCCAAGTTGCTGCTGTATCATCTGTCTGTCCGTCAGTATGTTCAAGTTGATGCTGTATCATCTGTCTGTCCGTCAGTATGTCCAAGTTGCTGCTGTATCATCTGTCTGTCCGTCAGTATGTCCAAGTTGATGCTGTATCATCTATCTGTCCGTCAGTATGTCCAAGTTGCTGCTGTATCATCTGTCTGTCCGCCAGTATGTCCAAGATGCTGCTGTATCATCTGTCTGTCCGTCCGTCAGTATGTCCAAGTTGCTGCTGTATCGTCTGTCTGTCCAAGTTGCTGCTGTATCGTCAGTATGTTCAAGTTGCTGCTGTATCGTCTGTCTGTCCGTCAGTATGTCCAAGTTGTTGCTGTATCATCTGTCCGTCAGTATGTCCAAGTTGCTGCTATATCATCTGTCTGTCAGTCAGTATGTCCAAGTTGCTGCTGTATCATCTGTCTGTCTGTCAGTCAGTCAGTATGTCCAAGTTGCTGCTGTATCATCTGTCTGTCCCTTAGTATGTCCAAGTTGCTGCTGTATCGTCTGTCAGTCAGTATGTCCAAGTTGCTGCTGTATCATCTGTTCCCCCCCAGCTGGGCAGGGGTTAGAATATCCCAGCTGTCGCACTACAGAGGGGTACAACCCCCCCCCCCAATGTGCCTGCCTGTTTGCCGTGGGCGGAGACCTGTGTCGCCTGATGAGAGGATCCTGGTGGTTGAGTAGAATCAGTGTTGGCAAATAATACCCTGTTTCCACAACATACCACTTCGGCCTTAAGTTGGGTTAAACGGGAGGTCAGGAAAGCCCGTCCTTGATCAATCGGCTGGTCATGCCGAGCCCTAGGGCATCGTTAATCTTAAACACATATTTTTTTAATTTGTCTTGAAAACAAATATTGATTCTCTAAATATTTATACTCTTTCATTGTCTTCTTTTTGATGCCCTAGAAGGCGGTGGCTCATGGGCTAATCGGGTGAAAGTTTGATGTTTGATTGACTTTTGTAACCTCCCAAGGATAGTCTAAACTTTGTAGGACCTTCTGTGGGAATACACTTGTCCAGTCTAGTCCTTTCATTCTGAGTATATCATTGATGTATCCCTGTCATGATCTGCGATGGATTTCCCCAGATCATGTCCCCTTGTTGGGCTCTGAGACGGGTGGGGAGCATTGACGATGAACTATATATTACTATTATGAGTTCCACTCAAAAAAAAGCCAAGCGTGCACTAAGTGAATCTGATGATGATTCTATTGAACAACAGAGAGTGAACTTCCCTCGCTTCATTCTCATTGAGGCGGTAGACAGTTCAAAACCTATCACAAAAATTTCCCCTTTCGTCATTGAAAAGCAAATGAAATCTATCCTAGGTACACCTAAATCTGTTAAGTCTTCGAAATGGAAGTCTTTTGGTTGAAATTACTTCAAAAGCTCAATCTCAGAATTTATTATCAACGAACACCTTCTTTGGACATTCTGTGAAGGTCAGTCCCCACAAATCTTTGAACTCATCCAAAGGTGTCATCAGGTGCAGGGAATTATCTTCCTGCTCTTTGGATGAGATCAAAGAAGGTTTGTCAAGTCCCTTAAGGGATCATTGACGTGAAGAGAATATCAATAAAACGTAACAACGAAATAAAAACAACAAACACATATATAATTACATGTGACACACCAGTCATCCCGTCACGTATCAAAGTCGGCTACCAGATTGTCACCGTCGACATATATGTACCTACCCCTCTTAGATGCTTTAAATGCCAGAAGTATGGTCATCATGAGGATAGGTGTCGGAACGAGTCTGTATGCTCCAAGTGTGCTGAGACTGCTCCACAACATCAAGAGAACAACTGCCCCAACACAAATAAATGCGCCAATTGTGGCGCTGATCATATTTCCAATTCTAAAGACTGTGTCTCCTGGAAAAAAGAAAAAGAAATAGTTAAGATCAAATATTCGGAAAACATTTCATTCCAGGATGCAAGAAAGATTTATGAATCTCGATACAAATTCGAAAATCAGCCAAGCTATGCAAGTGTTGCTAAAACAGCCTCTGTTGAATGCAAAACTTGCAAAAACTTGTTAACCAAACTTTGCAAAATCTTTCCAGACAAAAAAAACAGAAATAATGCAGTTATTCCCTGGTTCTGATAGTTCTTCTCATCTTGACCAGCTTACAAATCAAAATATACCACAAACACCTAAACCTACGCTTACAAATCAAAATACACCACAAACACCTAAACCTACAGCAGACAAACAAAAACAAGCAAAAACAAACATACACAAGAATCCAACAACAACAAACACTCGAAACAACAATACACAAGAAAAACACATTCAACCAAAAACAACATCAACTTCATCAAAACCAATACCTACTAATAAAGAATCTACAGCTCAACAAGCATCAACTTCAACAAAAAAGCAATCTGCTGTCACTTCCAGACAGCAGAAAAATAAACATATACAATCAGATAAACAATCAGATAAACAATCAGATAAACACACAGTGTCCAGTCCAGTGTCTACAAGCAATAGATACTCGGATTTGGACACCGACGATGACAATCTGGAGGGCGAGGCATCAGACTCGGACAAGTCCGAGTCTATGACCTGGCAAGATGGCGAGGGTGGCGGGAGCAAGAACCTCCAGTCGTTGCAGGATGCCACTTAATATATTTTTAACTTTATATTTTATCTATGAATAATAATTATGTAAATATCGGTATAATATTTTTAATAATTAATCTCTCAATAATGGCCAATGGAATTATCCAGTGGAATTGTCGAGGTTTAAAATCTAATTTTGCAGAGCTTTCTCTTTTAGTGCAAGAACATAAACCTGCTGCGTTATGCCTTCAAGAAACATTTTTGAAACACAATGATACAATTTCTATAAAACATCACACCATTTTCAATAAAATATACAGTGAAGGTGATAAAGCCCAGGGTGGGGTATCTATCATCGTCAATAATAGTGTTCCACATAAGGAATTACTGTTAAATACAAACTTACAAGCTGTTGCTGTAAGACTGTCATTACATAGCACTATCACACTGTGTTCACTATATCTTCCCCAAGTAAACCAATTGAAGAACATAGGCTGAATGATCTTCTAATACAATTACCCACTCCATATATTCTAATAGGTGATTTCAATGCACATAACATCATCTGGGGTTGTAATAATACAAATCAAAGAGGTCTCCAGATAGAGAATTTCATCTCTGATAATTCTCTTTCTTACATGAATGATCCATCTTCCAAAACATATTTACACCCAGGAACAGGATCCTATTCTGCAATAGATCTTACACTATGTAGCCCAGTCATACTTCCAGATTTCTCATGGAAAGTCGATGATGATCTCCACGGAAGCGACCACGTCCCCATCCTCATATCTGAAAATCAGCCAACAGCTTATAGTCAACCCAGAAGATGGAAATTTTCTAAAGCAAATTGGACTAAATTCCAACAACTTTGTGAACAAACAATTTCATATGAAACATTCAAGGATTGTCGTGATCAAACACAGCTATTCACTACATTACTAATAAAAGCAGCAGAACAATCCATACCTCAGACGTCACCTAATCCAAAGAGACCATACAAACCCTGGTATGATGATGATTGTAAGAAAGCCATCCAAAATAGGAAATCGGCCATAAGAAAATTCAATTTGAGACCCACCACAGAAAATTTAAACAACATTCGCATATATAGACCAAAAGCACGACGTACAATACAAAGCAGCAAACGCAAATGTTGGAAACAATACATCTCAAGACTAAATAACAGAACAACAACTAAGAAAACGTGGGACATGATCAGAAAAATTAATGGCAAAGGTACTTCACCTATTAGCCACCTCACTGCAAACAACAAACAAATCACCACACCTCTGGAAATTTCAAACACCTTAGCAGAAACATTTGCACAAAAATCATCAGCAAATAATTATTCACAAAAATTTCAGAAATTCAAAAACACTAAAGAAAAAACTAAACTTCAATTCAAAGAACAAAGAACATTACAACAAACTATTTAATCTTAAAGAACTAAAGTCTGCTTTGTCAAAAGCACATGATACATCCCCAGGTCCAGATAAAATCCACTATCAATTCTTAAAACATCTACCTAGCTCCTCCCTCTTTATCTTATTGGACATGTTTCTATATGGCAAACTGGTGAATTTCCTACATCTTGGAGGGAGGCTTTAGTCATCCCAATACCAAAACCAGATAAGGATAAAAAGGATCCAAACAACTATAGACCCATAGCGTTAACAAGTTGTATATGTAAAACTATGGAAAGAATGGTAAACAACCGGCTTGTATGGTTTCTCGAATCAAATCATTTAATTGTTAATGTCCAGAGTGGCTTTCGTCAGCAGCGAAGCACACTGGATCATCTAGTTCGTTTCGAAACATTTATAAGAGAGGGGCTTTGTCAATAAACAACATGTTGCTTCAGTATTTTTCGACCTTGAGAGTGCTTATGACACAACCTGGAAATATGGCATTTTAAAAGATCTTCACGACTTTGACCTCAGAGGACGCCTTCCATTATTTATTTCTGCATTTTTAAATGAAAGACTTTTTCGTGTTCGTGTTTGTAATACCCTATCAGATGCTCGGGAACAGCAGATGGGTGTACCACAGGGTTGTATTTTGTCCGTTACATTGTTTAGTATTAAGATAAACACTATTGTTAAATCAATAAATCCAGGGGTTGAGTGCTCCCTTTATGTAGATGATTTTGTTATTTGCTTCAGGTCTAGTAATATGAACATAATAGAACGCCAACTCCAGCAATGTCTGAATAAACTTCAGACTTGGTCGGATGAAAATGGTTTTAAATTTTCTAAATCAAAAACTAAATGTATGCATTTTTGTAATCTACGTGGACTTCATCCAGACCCAGAAGTTTACCTGGATGGCTCACATGTAGAAGTAGTCACAGAATACAAATTTTTAGGTGTTATCTTTGATAAAAAACTCTCATTCATTCCTCATATTAATAATTTAAAAAAGAAATGTCAAAAAGCTCTAAATATTTTAAAGGTTGTGGCACATTCCGATTGGGGAGCTGATAGAAAGGTCCTTCTACGGCTCTATCGGTCATTGGTTCGCTCTAAGTTGGATTATGGTTCGATAATTTACGGATCTGCACGAAAATCGTACCTGAAAATACTTGATCCTATACATAATCACGGTCTACGATTAGTCCTTGGAGCTTTCAGAACTTCTCCTGTTAAAAGTCTTTATGCTGAAGCAAATGAACCCTCTCTGTATGCTAGACGACAGAAGCTAGCTCTTCAATACCTACTGAAACTCAAGTCAAATCCTCTAAACCCAGCTCACAAAGTGGTCTTTCAACCCCAATTTAAAGTGCAGTTTCAAAGAAAACCGAGAGCTATTGCCCCACTAGGTATACGTATGGAACAATGTCTAGATGACCTACATATTGACATGAAATCTATTGCACAGTATAAAATCCCAGATTCTCCTCCTTGGACCCTTAAAACTGCCGAGTTTCGCTTTGATCTCGCTTCTGATAAAAAGTCTATTACAGACAGGAGCCAGTTTCAAACAAAATATCATGAAATCAGGGAATTTTATTCTGACTTCAAAGCCATATACACAGATGGTTCAAAAGCTGGTGACACTGTTGCGTCAGCAGCAATCTTTGGGAATAAAAATCGGAAATGTAGACTTCCAAACAAGTCCTCAATTTTCTCTGCCGAACTGAAGACCATTGATCTCGCTCTAGATCTTGCAGTGGAATCACACTATGTTCAATATATCATTTTCTCTGATTCCTTGTCTGTTTTACAGGCTTTGTATTATGAAAAGTTTGAAAATCCTATTGTTTGTACTTTGCTTGAAAGGATTTCTTCCCTTTCAGAAATAAATACATTTGTGTTCTGCTGGCTTCCGAGTCATATGGGAATAAAAGGAAATGAAATGGCTGATCAGAATGCAAAGCTGGCTTTGTCATTATCCATTTCTAGGATTAAAGTGTGTTATACTGATTTTAAATCTACAATTCTTACCTTAATTCAATCCTCTTGGCAGGCCCAATGGGATGGTGAAATTTTTAACAAACTTCATTCGGTCAAACCAACACTTGGCGAATGGTACCCAATTTACAGGCCTATTCGTCGAGAAGAAGTCATTCTTGCCCGTCTCAGGATTGGTCATTCTCGAATATCACATTCATGGCTGTTGTCACGAGATGATGCACCAGAATGTATCCCATGCAATACTCTATACACGGTGGAGCATATCTTAATACACTGTGTTGACCTTCAACCAATCCGGTTGCAGTACTACAATGTGGACAACATTAAAACACTCTTCGACTCTATCAGAGTAGAGTCCATCATATCATTTATCAAGGCAATAGGAATTTATAATAAGCTGTGATATCAATTGTTAATCATGCCTTTGTAGTAATCATTCATTCATATATTACCTGTAATTAATCTTACGTCTTTATAACTTCTTAGTATTAATTTTACGTAATGCATATACTTATATAGAATTTTATGTCATACACTCGACAATAAACATAACTTTAATGCGCGCTACATGACCTTAGATGTCGATGTGCCGTAAAACACCATTCATTCATTCATTTAACTTCTTAGTATTAATTTTTACGTAATGCATATACTTATATAGAATTTTATTTCATACACTCGACAATAAACATAACTTTAATGCGCGCTACATGACCGTAGATGTCGATGCGCCGTAAACACCATTCATTCATTCGTATCATCTGTCAGTCAGTATGTCCAAGTTGCTGCTGTATCATCTGGCCGTCAGTATGTCCAAGTTGCTGCTGTATCATCTGTCTGTCAGTCAGTATGTCCAAGTTGCTGCTGTATCATCTGTCTGTCAGTCAGTATGTCCAAGTTGCTGCTGTATCATCTGTCAGTCAGTCAGTATGTCCAAGTTGCTGCTGTATCATCTGTCTGTCCGTCAGTATGTCCAAGTTACTGCTGTATCATCTGTCAGTCAGTATGTCCAAGTTGCTGCTGTATCATCTGTCTGTCCGTCAGTATGTCCAAGTTGTTGCTGTATCATATGTCTGTCAGTCAGTATGTCCAAGTTGCTGCTGTATCATCTGTCTGTCCGTCAGTATGTCCAAGTTGTTGCTGTATCGTCTGTCAGTCAGTATGTCCAAGTTGCTGGTGTAACATCTGTCTGTCCGTCAGTATGTCCAAGTTGCTGCTGTATCGTCTGTCTGTCCAAGATGCTGCTGTATCATCTGTCTGTCCGTCAGTATGTCCAAGTTGTTGCTGTATCGTCAGTATGTCCAAGTTGCTGCTGTATCGTCTGTCAGTCAGTATGTCCAAGTTGCTGCTGTATCGTCTGTCTGTCCAAGTTGTTGCTGTATCGTCAGTATGTCCAAGTTGCTGCTGTATCATCTGTCTGTCAGTCAGTATGTCCAAGTTGTTGCTGTATCGTCTGTCAGTCAGTATGTCCAAGTTGCTGCTGTATCGTCTGTCTGTCCAAGTTGTTGCTGTATCGTCAGTATGTCAGTCAGTATGTCCAAGTTGCTGCTGTATTATCTGTCTGTCCGTCAGTATGTCCAAGTTGCTGCTGTATCATCTGTCTGTCCGTCAGTATGTCCAAGTTGCTGCTGTATCGTCAGTATGTTCAAGTTGCTGCTGTATGGTCTGTCTGTCCGTCAGTATGTCCAAGTTGCTGCTGTATCGTTAGTATGTCCAAGTTGATGCTGTATCGTCTGTCTGTCCAAGTTGCTGCTGTATCGTCAGTATGTTCAAGTTGCTGCTGTATCGTCTGTCTGTCCGTCAGTATGTCCAAGTTGCTGCTGTATCGTCAGTATGTCCAAGTTGATGCTGTATCGTCTGTCTGTCCAAGTTGCTGCTGTATCGTCAGTATGTTCAAGTTGCTGCTGTATCGTCTGTCTGTCTGTCCGTCAGTATGTCCAAGTTGCTGCTGTATCATCAGTATGTCCAAGTTGATGCTGTATCGTCAGTATGTCCAAGTTGCTGCTGTATCGTCAGTATGTTCAAGTTGCTGCTGTATCGTCTGTCTGTCCGTCAGTATGTTCAAGTTGCTGCTGTATCGTCTGTCTGTCCGTCAGTATTTTCAAGTTGCTGCTGTATCATCTGTCAGTATGTCCAAGTTGCTGCTGTATCATCTGTCTGTCCGTCAGTATGTCCAAGTTGCTGCTGTATCATCTGTCTGTCCGTCAGTATGTTCAAGTTGATGCTGTATCATCTGTCTGTCCGTCAGTATGTCCAAGTTGCTGCTGTATCATCTGTCTGTCCGTCAGTATGTCCAAGTTGATGCTGTATCATCTATCTGTCCGTCAGTATGTCCAAGTTGCTGCTGTATCATCTGTATGTCCGCCAGTATGTCCAAGATGCTGCTGTATCATCTGTCTGTCCGTCCGTCAGTATGTCCAAGTTGCTGCTGTATCGTCTGTCTGTCCAAGTTGCTGCTGTATCGTCAGTATGTTCAAGTTGCTGCTGTATCGTCTGTCTGTCCGTCAGTATGTTCAAGTTGCTGCTGTATCGTCTGTCTGTCCGTCAGTATGTCCAAGTTGCTGCTGTATCGTCAGTATGTCCAAGTTGATGCTGTATCGTCTGTCTGTCCGTCCGTCAGTATGTCCAAGTTGCTGCTGTATCGTCTGTCTGTCCAAGTTGCTGCTGTATCGTCAGTATGTTCAAGTTGCTGCTGTATCGTCTGTCTGTCCGTCAGTATGTCCAAGTTGTTGCTGTATCATCTGTCCGTCAGTATGTCCAAGTTGCTGCTATATCATCTGTCTGTCAGTCAGTATGTCCAAGTTGCTGCTGTATCATCTGTCTGTCAGTCAGTCAGTCAGTATGTCCAAGTTGCTGCTGTATCATCTGTATGTCCCTTAGTATGTCCAAGTTGCTGCTGTATCGTCTGTCAGTCAGTATGTCCAAGTTGCTGCTGTATCATCTGTCAGTCAGTATGTCCAAGTTGCTGCTGTATCATCTGTCAGTCAGTATGTCCAAGTTGCTGCTGTATCATCTGTCAGTCAGTATGTCCAAGTTGCTGCTGTATCATCTGTCTGTCAGTCAGTATGTCCAAGTTGCTGCTGTATCATCTGTCTGTCAGTCAGTATGTCCAAGTTGCTGCTGTATCATCTGTCTGTCAGTCAGTATGTCCAAGTTGCTGCTGTATCATCTGTCTGTCAGTCAGTATGTCCAAGTTGCTGCTGTATCATCTGTCAGTCAGTCAGTATGTCCAAGTTGCTGCTGTATCATCAGTATGTCCAAGTTGCTGCTGTATCATCTGTCTGTCCGTCAGTATGTCCAAGTTGCTGCTGTATCATCTGTCTGTCAGTCAGTATGTCCAAGTTGCTGCTGTATCATCTGTCTGTCCGTCAGTATGTCCAAGTTGTTGCTGTATCATCTGTCTGTCAGTCAGTATGTCCAAGTTGCTGCTGTATCATCTGTCTGTCCGTCAGTATGTCCAAGTTGCTGCTGTATCATCTGTCTGTCAGTCAGTATGTCCAAGTTGCTGCTGTATCATCTGTCTGTCCGTCAGTATGTCCAAGTTGTTGCTGTATCATCTGTCTGTCAGTCAGTATGTCCAAGTTGCTGCTGTATCATCTGTCTGTCCGTCAGTATGTCCAAGTTGTTGCTGTATCATCTGTCTGTCAGTCAGTATGTCCAAGTTGCTGCTGTATCATCTGTCTGTCCGTCAGTATGTCCAAGTTGCTGCTGTATCGTCTGTCTGTCAAGATGCTGGCTGTATCATCTGTCTGTCCGTCAGTATGTCCAAGTTGCTGCTGTATCGTCAGTATGTCCAAGTTGCTGCTGTATCGTCTGTCAGTCAGTATGTCCAAGTTGCTGCTGTATCGTCTGTCTGTCCAAGTTGTTGCTGTATCGTCAGTATGTCCAAGTTGCTGCTGTATCATCTGTCTGTCAGTCAGTATGTCCAAGTTGTTGCTGTATCGTCTGTCAGTCAGTATGTCCAAGTTGCTGCTGTATCGTCTGTCTGTCCAAGTTGTTGCTGTATCGTCAGTATGTCCAAGTTGCTGCTGTATCATCTGTCTGTCAGTCAGTATGTCCAAGTTGTTGCTGTATCGTCTGTCTGTCAGTCAGTATGTCCAAGTTGCTGCTGTATTATCTGTCTGTCCGTCAGTATGTCCAAGTTGCTGCTGTATCATCTGTATGTCCGTCAGTATGTCCAAGTTGCTGCTGTATCGTCAGTATGTTCAAGTTGCTGCTGTATGGTCTGTCTGTCCGTCAGTATGTCCAAGTTGCTGCTGTATCGTCAGTATGTCCAAGTTGATGCTGTATCGTCTGTCTGTCCAAGTTGCTGCTGTATCGTCAGTATGTTCAAGTTGCTGCTGTATCGTCTGTCTGTCCGTCAGTATGTCCAAGTTGCTGCTGTATCGTCAGTATGTCCAAGTTGATGCTGTATCGTCTGTCTGTCCAAGTTGCTGCTGTATCGTCAGTATGTTCAAGTTGCTGCTGTATCGTCTGTCTGTCTGTCCGTCAGTATGTCCAAGTTGCTGCTGTATCATCAGTATGTCCAAGTTGATGCTGTATCGTCAGTATGTCCAAGTTGCTGCTGTATCGTCAGTATGTTCAAGTTGCTGCTGTATCGTCTGTCTGTCCGTCAGTATGTTCAAGTTGCTGCTGTATCGTCTGTCTGTCCGTCAGTATTTTCAAGTTGCTGCTGTATCATCTGTCAGTATGTCCAAGTTGCTGCTGTATCATCTGTCTGTCCGTCAGTATGTCCAAGTTGCTGCTGTATCATCTGTCTGTCCGTCAGTATGTTCAAGTTGATGCTGTATCATCTGTCTGTCCGTCAGTATGTCCAAGTTGCTGCTGTATCATCTGTCTGTCCGTCAGTATGTCCAAGTTGATGCTGTATCATCTATCTGTCCGTCAGTATGTCCAAGTTGCTGCTGTATCATCTGTATGTCCGCCAGTATGTCCAAGATGCTGCTGTATCATCTGTCTGTCCGTCCGTCAGTATGTCCAAGTTGCTGCTGTATCGTCTGTCTGTCCAAGTTGCTGCTGTATCGTCAGTATGTTCAAGTTGCTGCTGTATCGTCTGTCTGTCCGTCAGTATGTTCAAGTTGCTGCTGTATCGTCTGTCTGTCCGTCAGTATGTCCAAGTTGCTGCTGTATCGTCAGTATGTCCAAGTTGATGCTGTATCGTCTGTCTGTCCGTCCGTCAGTATGTCCAAGTTGCTGCTGTATCGTCTGTCTGTCCAAGTTGCTGCTGTATCGTCAGTATGTTCAAGTTGCTGCTGTATCGTCTGTCTGTCCGTCAGTATGTCCAAGTTGTTGCTGTATCATCTGTCCGTCAGTATGTCCAAGTTGCTGCTATATCATCTGTCTGTCAGTCAGTATGTCCAAGTTGCTGCTGTATCATCTGTCTGTCAGTCAGTCAGTATGTCCAAGTTGCTGCTGTATCATCTGTATGTCCCTTAGTATGTCCAAGTTGCTGCTGTATCATCTGTCAGTCTGTCTGTCCAAGTTGTTGCTGTATCGTCAGTATGTCCAAGTTGCTGCTGTATCATCTGTCTGTCAGTCAGTATGTCCAAGTTGTTGCTGTATCGTCTGTCTGTCAGTCAGTATGTCCAAGTTGCTGCTGTATTATCTGTCTGTCCGTCAGTATGTCCAAGTTGCTGCTGTATCATCTGTCTGTCCGTCAGTATGTCCAAGTTGCTGCTGTATCGTCAGTATGTTCAAGTTGCTGCTGTATGGTCTGTCTGTCCGTCAGTATGTCCAAGTTGCTGCTGTATCGTTAGTATGTCCAAGTTGATGCTGTATCGTCTGTCTGTCCAAGTTGCTGCTGTATCGTCAGTATGTTCAAGTTGCTGCTGTATCGTCTGTCTGTCCGTCAGTATGTCCAAGTTGCTGCTGTATCGTCAGTATGTCCAAGTTGATGCTGTATCGTCTGTCTGTCCAAGTTGCTGCTGTATCGTCAGTATGTTCAAGTTGCTGCTGTATCGTCAGTATGTCCAAGTTGCTGCTGTATCGTCAGTATGTCCAAGTTGATGCTGTATCGTCAGTATGTCCAAGTTGCTGCTGTATCGTCAGTATGTTCAAGTTGCTGCTGTATCGTCTGTCTGTCCGTCAGTATGTTCAAGTTGCTGCTGTATCGTCTGTATGTCCAAGTTGATGCTGTATCATCTGTCAGTATGTCCAAGTTGCTGCTGTATCATCTGTCTGTCCGTCAGTATGTCCAAGTTGCTGCTGTATCATCTGTCTGTCCGTCAGTATGTTCAAGTTGATGCTGTATCATCTGTCTGTCCGTCAGTATGTCCAAGTTGCTGCTGTATCATCTGTCTGTCCGTCAGTATGTCCAAGTTGCTGCTGTATCATCTGTCTGTCCGTCAGTATGTCCAAGTTGCTGCTGTATCATCTGTCTGTCCGTCCAGTATGTCCAAGTTGCTGCTGTATCATCTTGTCCGTCCGTCAGTATGTCCAAGTTGCTGCTGTATCGTCTGTCTGTCCAAGTTGCTGCTGTATCGTCAGTATGTTCAAGTTGCTGCTGTATCGTCTGTCTGTCCGTCAGTATGTTCAAGTTGCTGCTGTATCGTCTGTCTGTCCGTCAGTATGTCCAAGTTGCTGCTGTATCGTCAGTATGTCCAAGTTGATGCTGTATCGTCTGTCTGTCCGTCCGTCAGTATGTCCAAGTTGCTGCTGTATCGTCTGTCTGTCCAAGTTGCTGCTGTATCGTCAGTATGTTCAAGTTGCTGCTGTATCGTCTGTCTGTCCGTCAGTATGTCCAAGTTGTTGCTGTATCATCTGTCCGTCAGTATGTCCAAGTTGCTGCTATATCATCTGTCTGTCAGTCAGTATGTCCAAGTTGCTGCTGTATCATCTGTCTGTCAGTCAGTCAGTATGTCCAAGTTGCTGCTGTATCATCTGTATGTCCCTTAGTATGTCCAAGTTGCTGCTGTATCGTCTGTCAGTCAGTATGTCCAAGTTGCTGCTGTATCATCTGTCAGTCAGTATGTCCAAGTTGCTGCTGTATCATCTGTCAGTCAGTATGTCCAAGTTGCTGCTGTATCATCTGTCTGTCAGTCAGTATGTCCAAGTTGCTGCTGTATCATCTGTCTGTCAGTCAGTATGTCCAAGTTGCTGCTGTATCATCTGTCTGTCAGTCAGTATGTCCAAGTTGCTGCTGTATCATCTGTCAGTCAGTCAGTATGTCCAAGTTGCTGCTGTATCATCTGTCTGTCCGTCAGTATGTCCAAGTTGTTGCTGTATCATCTGTCTGTCCGTCAGTATGTCCAAGTTACTGCTGTATCATCTGTCAGTCAGTATGTCCAAGTTGCTGCTGTATCATCTGTCTGTCCGTCAGTATGTCCAAGTTGTTGCTGTATCGTCTGTCAGTCAGTATGTCCAAGTTGCTGCTGTATCATCTGTCTGTCCGTCAGTATGTCCAAGTTGTTGCTGTATCGTCTGTCAGTCAGTATGTCCAAGTTGCTGGTGTATCATCTGTCTGTCCGTCAGTATGTCCAAGTTGCTGCTGTATCGTCTGTCTGTCCAAGATGCTGCTGTATCATCTGTCTGTCCGTCAGTATGTCCAAGTTGTTGCTGTATCGTCAGTATGTCCAAGTTGCTGCTGTATCGTCTGTCAGTCAGTATGTCCAAGTTGCTGCTGTATCGTCTGTCTGTCCAAGTTGTTGCTGTATCGTCAGTATGTCCAAGTTGCTGCTGTATCATCTGTCTGTCAGTCAGTATGTCCAAGTTGTTGCTGTATCGTCTGTCTGTCAGTCAGTATGTCCAAGTTGCTGCTGTATCGTCTGTCTGTCCAAGTTGCTGCTGTATCATCTGTCTGTCCGTCAGTATGTCCAAGTTGCTGCTGTATCGTCAGTATGTTCAAGTTGCTGCTGTATCGTCTGTCCGTCAGTATGTCCAAGTTGCTGCTGTATCGTCAGTATGTCCAAGTTGATGCTGTATCGTCTGTCTGTCCAAGTTGCTGCTGTATCGTCAGTATGTTCAAGTTGCTGCTGTATCGTCTGTCTGTCCGTCAGTATGTCCAAGATGCTGCTGTATCGTCAGTATGTCCAAGTTGATGCTGTATCGTCTGTCTGTCTGTCCGTCAGTATGTCCAAGTTGCTGCTGTATCATCAGTATGTCCAAGTTGATGCTGTATCGTCAGTATGTCCAAGTTGCTGCTGTATCGTCAGTATGTTCAAGTTGCTGCTGTATCGTCTGTCTGTCCGTCAGTATGTTCAAGTTGCTGCTGTATCGTCTGTCTGTCCGTCAGTATTTTCAAGTTGCTGCTGTATCATCTGTCAGTATGTCCAAGTTGCTGCTGTATCGTCTGTCCGTCAATATGTCCAAGTTGCTGCTGTATCATCTGTCTGTCCGTCAGTATGTTCAAGTTGATGCTGTATCATCTGTCTGTCCGTCAGTATGTCCAAGTTGCTGCTGTATCATCTGTCTGTCCGTCAGTATGTCCAAGTTGATGCTGTATCATCTATCTGTCCGTCAGTATGTCCAAGTTGCTGCTGTATCATCTGTCTGTCCGCCAGTATGTCCAAGATGCTGCTGTATCATCTGTCTGTCCGTCCGTCAGTATGTCCAAGTTGCTGCTGTATCGTCTGTCTGTCCAAGTTGCTGCTGTATCGTCAGTATGTTCAAGTTGCTGCTGTATCGTCTGTCTGTCCGTCAGTATGTCCAAGTTGCTGCTGTATCGTCAGTATGTCCAAGTTGATGCTGTATCGTCTGTCTGTCCAAGTTGCTGCTGTATCGTCAGTATGTTCAAGTTGCTGCTGTATCGTCTGTCTGTCCGTCAGTATGTCCAAGTTGCTGCTGTATCATCAGTATGTCCAAGTTGATGCTGTATCGTCAGTATGTCCAAGTTGCTGCTATATCGTCAGTATGTCCAAGTTGCTGCTGTATCATCTGTCTGTCCGTCAGTATGTCCAAGTTGCTGCTGTATCGTCTGTCTGTCCAAGATGCTGCTGTATCGTCTGTCTGTCAGTCAGTATGTCCAAGTTGCTGCTGTATTATCTGTCTGTCCGTCAGTATGTCCAAGTTGCTGCTGTATCATCTGTCTGTCCGTCAGTATGTCCAAGTTGCTGCTGTATCGTCAGTATATTCAAGTTGCTGCTGTATCGTGTCTGTCCGCCAGTATGTCCAAGTTGCTGCTGTATCGTCAGTATGTCCAAGTTGATGCTCTATCGTCTGTCTGTCCAAGTTGCTGCTGTATCGTCAGTATGTTCAAGTTGCTGCTGTATCGTCAGTATGTCCAAGTTGCTGCTGTATCGTCAGTATGTCCAAGTTGATGCTGTATCGTCTGTCTGTCCAAGTTGCTGCTGTATCGTCAGTATGTTCAAGTTGCTGCTGTATCGTCTGTCTGTCCGTCAGTATTTCCAAGTTGCTGCTGTATCATCAGTATGTCCAAGTTGATGCTGTATCGTCAGTATGTCCAAGTTGCTGCTGTATCGTTCAGTATGTTCAAGTTGCTGCTGTATCGTCTGTCTGTCCGTCAGTATGTTCAAGTTGCTGCTGTATCGTCTGTCTGTCCGTCAGTATGTTCAAGTTGCTGCTGTATCATCTGTCAGTATGTCCAAGTTGCTGCTGTATCATCTGTCTGTCCGTCAGTATGTTCAAGTTGATGCTGTATCGTCTGTCTGTCCGTCAGTATGTTCAAGTTGCTGCTGTATCATCCGTCAGTATGTCCAAGTTGCTGCTGTATCATCTATCTGTCCGTCAGTATGTTCAAGTTGATGCTGTATCGTCTGTCTGTCCGTCAGTATGTTCAAGTTGCTGCTGTATCATCTGTCTGTCCGTCAGTATGTCCAAGTTGCTGCTGTATCATCTGTCTGTCCGTCAGTATGTTCAAGTTGATGCTGTATCATCTGTCTGTCCGTCAGTATGTCCAAGTTGCTGCTGTATCATCTGTCTGTCCGTCAGTATGTCCAAGTTGATGCTGTATCATCTATCTGTCCGTCAGTATGTCCAAGTTGCTGCTGTATCATCTGTCTGTCCGCCAGTATGTCCAAGATGCTGCTGTATCATCTGTCTGTCCGTCCGTCAGTATGTCCAAGTTGCTGCTGTATCGTCTGTCTGTCCAAGTTGCTGCTGTATCGTCAGTATGTTCAAGTTGCTGCTGTATCGTCTGTCTGTCCGTCAGTATGTCCAAGTTGTTGCTGTATCATCTGTCCGTCAGTATGTCCAAGTTGCTGCTATATCATCTGTCTGTCAGTCAGTATGTCCAAGTTGCTGCTGTATCATCTGTCTGTCAGTCAGTCAGTATGTCCAAGTTGCTGCTGTATCATCTGTCTGTCCCTTAGTATGTCCAAGTTGCTGCTGTATCGTCTGTCAGTCAGTATGTCCAAGTTGCTGCTGTATCATCTGTCAGTCAGTATGTCCAAGTTGCTGCTGTATCATCTGTCAGTCAGTATGTCCAAGTTGCTGCTGTATCATCTGTCTGTCAGTCAGTATGTCCAAGTTGCTGCTGTATCATCTATCTGTCAGTCAGTATGTCCAAGTTGCTGCTGTATCATCTGTCTGTCAGTCAGTATGTCCAAGTTGCTGCTGTATCATCTGTCTGTCCGTCAGTATGTCCAAGTTGTTGCTGTATCGTCAGTATGTCCAAGTTGCTGCTGTATCATCTGTCAGTCAGTATGTCCAAGTTGCTGCTGTATCATCTGTCTGTCAGTCAGTATGTCCAAGTTGCTGCTGTATCATCTGTCTGTCAGTCAGTATGTCCAAGTTGCTGCTGTATCATCTGTCAGTCAGTCAGTATGTCCAAGTTGCTGCTGTATCATCAGTATGTCCAAGTTGTTGCTGTATCATCTGTCTGTCCGTCAGTATGTCCAAGTTACTGCTGTATCATCTGTCAGTCAGTATGTCCAAGTTGCTGCTGTATCATCTGTCTGTCCGTCAGTATGTCCAAGTTGTTGCTGTATCATCTGTCTGTCAGTCAGTATGTCCAAGTTGCTGCTGTATCATCTGTCTGTCCGTCAGTATGTCCAAGTTGTTGCTGTATCGTCTGTCAGTCAGTATGTCCAAGTTGCTGGTGTATCATCTGTCTGTCCGTCAGTATGTCCAAGTTGCTGCTGTATCGTCTGTCTGTCCAAGATGCTGCTGTATCATCTGTCTGTCCGTCAGTATGTCCAAGTTGTTGCTGTATCGTCAGTATGTCCAAGTTGCTGCTGTATCGTCTGTCAGTCAGTATGTCCAAGTTGCTGCTGTATCGTCTGTCTGTCCAAGTTGTTGCTGTATCGTCAGTATGTCCAAGTTGCTGCTGTATCATCTGTCTGTCAGTCAGTATGTCCAAGTTGTTGCTGTATCGTCTGTCTGTCAGTCAGTATGTCCAAGTTGCTGCTGTATTATCTGTCTGTCCGTCAGTATGTCCAAGTTGCTGCTGTATCATCTGTCTGTCCGTCAGTATGTCCAAGTTGCTGCTGTATCGTCAGTATGTTCAAGTTGCTGCTGTATGGTCTGTCTGTCCGTCAGTATGTCCAAGTTGCTGCTGTATCGTCAGTATGTCCAAGTTGATGCTGTATCGTCTGTCTGTCCAAGTTGCTGCTGTATCGTCAGTATGTTCAAGTTGCTGCTGTATCGTCTGTCTGTCCGTCAGTATGTCCAAGTTGCTGCTGTATCGTCAGTATGTCCAAGTTGATGCTGTATCGTCTGTCTGTCCAAGTTGCTGCTGTATCGTCAGTATGTTCAAGTTGCTGCTGTATCGTCTGTCTGTCTGTCCGTCAGTATGTCCAAGTTGCTGCTGTATCATCAGTATGTCCAAGTTGCTGCTGTATCGTCAGTATGTCCAAGTTGCTGCTGTATCATCTGTCTGTCCGTCGGTATGTTCAAGTTGATGCTGTATCGTCTGTCTGTCCGTCAGTATGTTCAAGTTGCTGCTGTATCATCCGTCAGTATGTCCAAGTTGCTGCTGTATCATCTATCTGTCCGTCAGTATGTTCAAGTTGCTGCTGTATCGTCTGTCTGTCCGTCAGTATGTCCAAGTTGCTGCTGTATCATCTGTCTGTCCGTCAGTATGTTCAAGTTGATGCTGTATCATCTGTCTGTCCGTCCGTCAGTATGTCCAAGTTGCTGCTGTATCGTCAGTATGTCCAAGTTGCTGCTGTATCATCTGTCTGTCCGTCAGTATGTCCAAGTTGAGGCTTTATCATCTGTCCGTCAGTATGTCCAAGTTGTTGCTGTATCGTCAGTATGGTCAAGTTGCTGCTGTATCATATATCTGTCCGTCAGTATGTTCAAGTTGATGCTGTATCGTATGTCTGTCCGTCAGTATGTTCAAGTTGCTGCTGTATCATCTGTCTGTCCGTCAGTATGTCCAAGTTGCTGCTGTATCATCTGTCTGTCCGTCAGTATGTTCAAGTTGATGCTGTATCGTCTGTCTGTCCGTCAGTATGTCCAAGTTGCTGCTGTATCATCTGTCTCTCCGCCAGTATGTCCAAGATGCTGCTGTATCATCTGTCCGTCCGTCAGTATGTCCAAGTTGCTGCTGTATCGTCAGTATGTCCAAGATGCTGCTGTATCATCTGTCTGTCCGTCCGTCAGTATGACCAAGTTGCTGCTGTATCGTCAGTATGTCCAAGTTGCTGCTCTATCATCTGTCTGTCCGTCAGTATGTCCAAGTTGCTGCTGTATCATCTGTCTGTCCGTCTGTATGTCCAAGTTGCTGCTGTATCATCTGTCTGTCCGTCAGTATGTCCAAGTTGCTGCTGTATCATCTGTCTGTCCGTCAGTATGTCCAAGTTGCTGCTGTATCATCTGTCTGTCCGTCAGTATGTCCACGTTGTTGCTGTATCATCTGTCTGTCAGTCAGTATGTCCAAGTTGATGCTGTATCATCTGTCTGTCCGTCCGTCAGTATGTCCAAGTTGCTGCTGTATCGTCTGTCTGTCCAAGTTGCTGCTGTATCGTCAGTATGTTCAAGTTGCTGCTGTATCGTCTGTCTGTCCGTCAGTATGTCCAAGTTGTTGCTGTATCATCTGTCCGTCAGTATGTCCAAGTTGCTGCTATATCATCTGTCTGTCAGTCAGTATGTCCAAGTTGCTGCTGTATCATCTGTCTGTCAGTCAGTCAGTATGTCCAAGTTGCTGCTGTATCATCTGTCTGTCCCTTAGTATGTCCAAGTTGCTGCTGTATCGTCTGTCAGTCAGTATGTCCAAGTTGCTGCTGTATCATCTGTCAGTCAGTATGTCCAAGTTGCTGCTGTATCATCTGTCCGTCAGTATGTTCAAATTGCTGCTGTATCATCTGTCTGTCCGTCAGTATGTCGAAGTTGCTGCTGTATCATCTGTCTGTCCGTCAGTATGTTCAAGTTGATGCTGTATCATCTGTCTGTCCGTCAGTATGTCCAAGTTGCTGCTGTATCATCTGTCTGTCCGTCAGTATGTCCAAGTTGATACTGTATCATCTGTCTGTCCGCCAGTATGTCCAAGATGCTGCTGTATCATCTGTCTGTCCGTCCGTCAGTATGTCCAAGTTGCTGCTGTATCGTCAGTATGTCCAAGTTGCTGCTGTATCATCTGTCTGTCCATCAGTATGTCCAAGTTGCTGCTGTGTCATCTGTCCGTCAGTATGTCCAAGTTGTTGCTGTATCGTCAGTATGTTCAAGTTGCTGCTGTATCATCTATCTGTCCGTCAGTATGTTCAAGTTGATGCTGTATCGTCTGTCTGTCCGTCAGTATGTTCAAGTTGATGCTGTATCATCTGTCTGTCCGTCAGTATGTTCAAGTTGCTGCTGTATCATCTGTCTGTCCAAGTTGATGCTGTATCATCAGTATGTCCAAGATGCTGCTGTATCATCTGTCTGTCCGTCCGTCAGTATGTCCAAGTTGCTGCTGTATCGTCAGTATGTCCAAGTTGCTGCTGTATCATCTGTCTGTCCGTCAGTATGTCCAAGTTGAGGCTGTATCATCTGTCCGTCAGTATGTCCAAGTTGTTGCTGTATCGTCAGTATGGTCAAGTTGCTGCTGTATCATCTGTCTGTCCATCAGTATGTCCAAGTTGCTGCTGTATCATCTGTCCGTCAGTATGTCCAAGTTGTTGCTGTATCGTCAGTATGTTCAAGTTGCTGCTGTATCATCTATCTGTCCGTCAGTATGTTCAAGTTGATGCTGTATCGTCTGTCTGTCCGTCAGTATGTTCAAGTTGATGCTGTATCATCTGTCTGTCCGTCAGTATGTTCAAGTTGCTGCTGTATCATCTGTCTGTCCAAGTTGATGCTGTATCATCAGTATGTCCAAGATGCTGCTGTATCATCTGTCTGTCCGTCCGTCAGTATGTCCAAGTTGCTGCTGTATCGTCAGTATGTCCAAGTTGCTGCTGTATCATCTGTCTGTCCGTCAGTATGTCCAAGTTGAGGCTGTATCATCTGTCCGTCAGTATGTCCAAGTTGTTGCTGTATCGTCAGTATGGTCAAGTTGCTGCTGTATCATATATCTGTCCGTCAGTATGTTCAAGTTGATGCTGTATCGTCTGTCTGTCCGTCAGTATGTTCAAGTTGCTGCTGTATCATCTGTCTGTCCGTCAGTATGTCCAAGTTGCTGCTGTATCATCTGTCTGTCCGTCAGTATGTTCAAGTTGCTGCTGTATCATCTGTCTGTCCGTCAGTATGTTCAAGTTGATGCTGTATCGTCTGTCTGTCCGTCAGTATGTCCAAGTTGCTGCTGTATCATCTGTCTCTCCGCCAGTATGTCCAAGATGCTGCTGTATCATCTGTCCGTCCGTCAGTATGTCCAAGTTGCTGCTGTATCGTCAGTATGTCCAAGATGCTGCTGTATCATCTGTCTGTCCGTCCGTCAGTATGTCCAAGTTGCTGCTGTATCGTCAGTATGTCCAAGTTGCTGCTCTATCATCTGTCTGTCCGTCAGTATGTCCAAGTTGCTGCTGTATCATCTGTCTGTCCGTCTGTATGTCCAAGTTGCTGCTGTATCATCTGTCTGTCCGTCAGTATGTCCAAGTTGCTGCTGTATCATCTGTCTGTCCGTCAGTATGTCCAAGTTGCTGCTGTATCATCTGTCTGTCCGTCAGTATGTCCACGTTGTTGCTGTATCATCTGTCTGTCAGTCAGTATGTCCAAGTTGATGCTGTATCATCTGTCTGTCCGTCCGTCAGTATGTCCAAGTTGCTGCTGTATCGTCTGTCTGTCCAAGTTGCTGCTGTATCGTCAGTATGTTAAAGTTGCTGCTGTATCGTCTGTCTGTCCGTCAGTATGTCCAAGTTGTTGCTGTATCATCTGTCAGTCAGTATGTCCAAGTTGCTGCTGTATCATCTGTCTGTCAGTCAGTCAGTATGTCCAAGTTGCTGCTGTATCATCTGTCTGTCCCTTAGTATGTCCAAGTTGCTGCTGTATCGTCTGTCAGTCAGTATGTCCAAGTTGCTGCTGTATCATCTGTCAGTCAGTATGTCCAAGTTGCTGCTGTATCATCTGTCCGTCAGTATGTTCAAGTTGCTGCTGTATCATCTGTCTGTCCGTCAGTATGTCCAAGTTGCTGCTGTATCATCTGTCTGTCCGTCAGTATGTTCAAGTTGATGCTGTATCATCTGTCTGTCCGTCAGTATGTCCAAGTTGCTGCTGTATCATCTGTCTGTCCGTCAGTATGTCCAAGTTGATGCTGTATCATCTGTCTGTCCGCCAGTATGTCCAAGTTGCTGCTGTATCATCTGTCTGTCCGTCAGTATGTCCAAGTTGCTGCTGTATCGTCAGTATGTCCAAGTTGCTGCTGTATCATCTGTCTGTCCGTCAGTATGTCCAAGTTGCTGCTGTATCGTCTGTCTGTCCGTCAGTATGTCCAAGTTGCTGCTGTATCTCGTCAGTATGTCCAAGTTGCTGCTGTATCATCTGTCTGTCCGTCAGTATGTTCAAGTTGCTGCTGTATCATCTGTCTGTCCGTCAGTATGTCCAAGTTGCTGCTGTATCATCTGTCTGTCCGTCAGTATGTTCAAGTTGATGCTGTATCATCTGTCTGTCCGTCAGTATGTCCAAGTTGCTGCTGTATCATCTGTCTGTCCGTCAGTATGTCCAAGTTGATACTGTATCATCTGTCTGTCCGCCAGTATGTCCAAGATGCTGCTGTATCATCTGTCTGTCCGTCCGTCAGTATGTCCAAGTTGCTGCTGTATCGTCAGTATGTCCAAGTTGCTGCTGTATCATCTGTCTGTCCATCAGTATGTCCAAGTTGCTGCTGTATCATCTGTCCGTCAGTATGTCCAAGTTGTTGCTGTATCGTCAGTATGTTCAAGTTGCTGCTGTATCATCTATCTGTCCGTCAGTATGTTCAAGTTGATGCTGTATCGTCTGTCTGTCCGTCAGTATGTTCAAGTTGATGCTGTATCATCTGTCTGTCCGTCAGTATGTTCAAGTTGCTGCTGTATCATCTGTCTGTCCAAGTTGATGCTGTATCATCAGTATGTCCAAGATGCTGCTGTATCATCTGTCTGTCCGTCCGTCAGTATGTCCAAGTTGCTGCTGTATCGTCAGTATGTCCAAGTTGCTGCTGTATCATCTGTCTGTCCGTCAGTATGTCCAAGTTGATGCTGTATCATCTGTCCGTCAGTATGTCCAAGTTGTTGCTGTATCGTCAGTATGGTCAAGTTGCTGCTGTATCATCTATCTGTCCGTCAGTATGTTCAAGTTGATGCTGTATCGTCTGTCTGTCCGTCAGTATGTTCAAGTTGCTGCTGTATCATCTGTCTGTCCGTCAGTATGTCCAAGTTGCTGCTGTATCATCTGTCTGTCCGTCAGTATGTTCAAGTTGCTGCTGTATCATCTGTCTGTCCGTCAGTATGTTCAAGTTGATGCTGTATCGTCTGTCTGTCCGTCAGTATGTCCAAGTTGCTGCTGTATCATCTGTCTCTCCGCCAGTATGTCCAAGATGCTGCTGTATCATCTGTCCGTCCGTCAGTATGTCCAAGTTGCTGCTGTATCGTCAGTATGTCCAAGATGCTGCTGTATCATCTGTCTGTCCGTCCGTCAGTATGTCCAAGTTGCTGCTGTATCGTCAGTATGTCCAAGTTGCTGCTCTATCATCTGTCTGTCCGTCAGTATGTCCAAGTTGCTGCTGTATCATCTGTCTGTCCGTCTGTATGTCCAAGTTGCTGCTGTATCATATGTCTGTCCGTCAGTATGTCCAAGTTGCTGCTGTATCATCTGTCTGTCCGTCAGTATGTCCACGTTGTTGCTGTATCATCTGTCTGTCAGTCAGTATGTCCAAGTTGATGCTGTATCATCTGTCTGTCCGTCCGTCAGTATGTCCAAGTTGCTGCTGTATCGTCTGTCTGTCCAAGTTGCTGCTGTATCGTCAGTATGTTCAAGTTGCTGCTGTATCGTCTGTCTGTCCGTCAGTATGTCCAAGTTGTTGCTGTATCATCTGTCTGTCAGTCAGTATGTCCAAGTTGCTGCTGTATCATCTGTCTGTCAGTCAGTATGTCCAAGTTGCTGCTGTATCATCTGTCTGTCAGTCAGTATGTCCAAGTTGCTGCTGTATCATCTGTCTGTCTAGTATGTCAAGTTGTGTGTATCCTGTCAGTCAGTCAGTATGTCCAAGTTGCTGCTGTATCATCTGTCTGTCCGTCAGTATGTCCAAGTTGCTGCTGTATCATCTGTCTGTCCGTCAGTATGTCCAAGTTGCTGCTGTATCATCTGTCAGTCAGTATGTCCAAGTTGCTGCTGTATCATCTGTCTGTCAGTCAGTATGTCCAAGTTGCTGCTGTATCATCTGTCTGTCAGTCAGTCAGTATGTCCAAGTTGCTGCTGTATCATCTGTCTGTCCCTCAGTATGTCCAAGTTGCTGCTGTATCGTCTGTCAGTCAGTATGTCCAAGTTGCTGCTGTATCATCTGTCCCCCCCAGCTGGGCAGGGGTTAGAATATCCCAGCTGTCGCACTACAGAGGGGTACAACCCCCCCCCCAATGTGCCTGCCTGTTTGCCGTGGGTGGAGACCTGTGTCGCCTGATGAGAGGATCCTGGTGGTTGAGTAGAATCAGTGTTGGCAAATAATACCCTGGGCAGGCCCAATGGGATGGTGAAATGTTTAACAAACTTCATTCGGTCAAACCAACACTTGGCGAATGGTACCCAATTTACAGGCCTATTCGTCGAGAAGAAGTCATTCTTGCCCGTCTCAGGATTGGTCATTCTCGAATATCACATTCATGGCTGTTGTCACGAGATGATGCACCAGAATGTATCCCATGCAATACTATATACACGGTGGAGCATATCTTAATACACTGTGTTGACCTTCAACCAATCCGGTTGCAGTACTACAATGTGGACAACATTAAAAAACTCTTCGACTCTATCCGAGTAGAGTCCATCATATCATTTATCAAGGCAATAGGAATTTATAATAAGCTGTGATATCAATTGTTAATCATGCCTTTGTAGTAATCATTCATTCATATATTACCTGTAATTAATCTTACGTCTTTATAACTTCTTAGTATTAATTTTTACTTAATGCATATACTTATATAGAATTTTATGTCATACACTCGACAATAAACATAACTTTAATGCGCGCTACATGACCTTAGATGTCGATGTGCCGTAAAACACCATTCATTCATATCAATTCTCATTGTCAGTATGTCCAAGTTGCTGCTGTATCATCTGTCAGTCAGTATGTCCAAGTTGCTGCTGTATCATCTGTCTGTCAGTCAGTATGTCCAAGTTGCTGCTGTATCATCTGTCTGTCAGTCAGTATGTCCAAGTTGCTGCTGTATCATCTGTCAGTCAGTCAGTATGTCCAAGTTGCTGCTGTATCATCTGTCTGTCCGTCAGTATGTCCAAGTTACTGCTGTATCATCTGTCAGTCAGTATGTCCAAGTTGCTGCTGTATCATCTGTCTGTCCGTCAGTATGTCCAAGTTGTTGCTGTATCATATGTCTGTCAGTCAGTATGTCCAAGTTGCTGCTGTATCATCTGTCTGTCCGTCAGTATGTCCAAGTTGTTGCTGTATCGTCTGTCAGTCAGTATGTCCAAGTTGCTGGTGTAACATCTGTCTGTCCGTCAGTATGTCCAAGTTGCTGCTGTATCGTCTGTCTGTCCAAGATGCTGCTGTATCATCTGTCTGTCCGTCAGTATGTCCAAGTTGTTGCTGTATCGTCAGTATGTCCAAGTTGCTGCTGCATCGTCTGTCAGTCAGTATGTCCAAGTTGCTGCTGTATCGTCTGTCAGTCCAAGTTGTTGCTGTATCGTCAGTATGTCCAAGTTGCTGCTGTATCATCTGTCTGTCAGTCAGTATGTCCAAGTTGTTGCTGTATCGTCTGTCAGTCAGTATGTCCAAGTTGCTGCTGTATCGTCTGTCTGTCCAAGTTGTTGCTGTATCGTCAGTATGTCAGTCAGTATGTCCAAGTTGCTGCTGTATTATCTGTCTGTCCGTCAGTATGTCCAAGTTGCTGCTGTATCATCTGTCTGTCCGTCAGTATGTCCAAGTTGCTGCTGTATCGTCAGTATGTTCAAGTTGCTGCTGTATGGTCTGTCTGTCCGTCAGTATGTCCAAGTTGCTGCTGTATCGTTAGTATGTCCAAGTTGATGCTGTATCGTCTGTCTGTCCAAGTTGCTGCTGTATCGTCAGTATGTTCAAGTTGCTGCTGTATCGTCTGTCTGTCCGTCAGTATGTCCAAGTTGCTGCTGTATCGTCA
>JABXNX010003435.1:0-34834 GCA_014843695.1 Archivesica marissinica | reverse complement strand
AGCGTGTGTTGTACTGTTGCTATCTTAGCTCACCCAGAGCGTGTGTTGTACTGTTGCTATCTTAGCTCACCCAGAGCTTGTGTTGTACTGTTGCTATCTTAGCTCACCCAGAGCGTGTGTTGTACTGTTGCTATCTTAGCTCACCCAGAGCGTGTGTTATACTGTTGCTATCTTAGCTCACCCAGAGCGTGTGTTGTACTGTTGCTATCTTAGCTCACCCAGAGCGTGTGTTGTACTGTTGCTATCTTAGCTCACCCAGAGCGTGTGTTGTACTGTTGCTATGTTAGCTCACCCAGAGCGTGTGTTGTACTGTTGCTATCTTAGCTCACCCAGAGCGTGTGTTGTACTGTTGCTATCTTAGCTCACCCAGAGCGTGTGTTGTACTGTTGCTATCTTAGCTCACTCAGAGCTTGTGTTGTACTGTTGCTATCTTAGCTCACTCAGAGCTTGTGTTGTACTGTTGCTATCTTAGCTCGTGTTGTACTGTTGCTATCTTAGCTCGTGTTGTACTGTTGCTATCTTAGCTCGTGTTGTACTGTTGCTATCTTAGCTCGTGTTGTACTGTTGCTATCTTAGCTCGTGTTGTACTGTTGCTATCTTAGCTCGTGTTGTACTGTTGCTATCTTAGCTCGTGTTGTACTGTTGCTATCTTAGCTCGTGTTGTACTGTTGCTATCTTAGCTCGTGTTGTACTGTTGCTATCTTAGCTCGTGTTGTACTGTTGCTATCTTAGCTCGTGTTGTACTGTTGCTATCTTAGCTCGTGTTGTACTGTTGCTATCTTAGCTCGTGTTGTACTGTTGCCGACTCAAAATGAAAGTTATCTTATCTTATCTTAAATAAACAAAAATATATATAGTCCATATTTCCCGATTGTAATTGAAAGTGCTGCAAATAGTACACGTGTCAAGTTAGTACACACTATTTATGTTGCAACAATTGCCAAGTAAGCTATAACAACTTATATTAATCACTCTCGTTGTCGCGAGATGACAGTGTATTTGTCAGTGGTCATTCCTGTGGGAGGAAACCGAAGTACCCGGAGAAACCCCACCTGTCCGATCTGGCGACCACCGTACCATCTCACATACTTACAGGTCCGAGGATCGAACCCGTGTTGCATTGGTGAGAACTGAGCGCGCTAACCACTGCGCTAATCGGACAGCTAATCGGGTAAACACTTGCATAGTTATTCTACGAATATGCCGAGGTATCACGTATAGGTGCTATATTGGACATTCATTATTAATAATATATATGACATGTAATCGGTACTTTTGTACCTCAGTATTGCTACTGGAATTGTGTACGTTGTCTGTCCATCTTGTACGTTGTCTGTCCATCTTGTACGTTGTCTGTCCATCTTGTATATTTGCTACCGGAATTGTGTACGTTGTCTGTCCAACTTGTATATTTGCTATTGGAATTGTGTACGTTGTCTGTCCATCTTGTATATTTGCTACTGGAATTGTGTACGTTGTCTGTCCATCTTGTATATTTGCTACTGGAATTGTGTACGTTGTCTGTCCATCTTGTACGTTGTCTGTCCATCTTGTACGTTGTCTGTCTATCTTGTATATTTGCTACCGGAATTGTGTACGTTGTCTGTCCATCTTGTACGTTGTCTGTCCAACTTGTATATTTGCTACTGGAATTGTGTACGTTGTCTGTCCATCTTGTACGTTGTCTGTCCATCTTGTACGTTGTCTGTCCATCTTGTATATTTGCTACCGGAATTGTGTACGTTGTCTGTCCATCTTGTATATTTGCTATTGGAATTGTGTACGTTGTCTGTCCATCTTGTATATTTGCTACTGGCATTGTGTACGTTGTCTGTCTATCTTGTATATTTGCTATTGGAATTGTGTACGTTGTCTGTCCATCTTGTATATTTGCTATTGGAATTGTGTACGTTGTCTGTCCATCTTGTATATTTGCTATTGGAATTGTGTACGTTGTCTGTCCATCTTGTATATTTGCTATTGGAATTGTGTACGTTGTCTGTCCATCTTGTATATTTGCTATTGGAATTGTGTACGTTGTCTGTCCATCTTGTATATTTGCTATTGGAATTGTGTACGTTGTCTGTCCATCTTGTATATTTGCTATTGGAATTGTGTACGTTGTCTGTCCATCTTGTATATTTGCTATTGGAATTGTGTACGTTGTCTGTCCATCTTGTATATTTGCTATTGGAATTGTGTACGTTGTCTGTCCATCTTGTATATTTGCTATTGGAATTGTGTACGTTGTCTGTCCATCTTGTATATTTGCTATTGGAATTGTGTACGTTGTCTGTCCATCTTGTATATTTGCTATTGGAATTGTGTACGTTGTCTGTCCATCTTGTATATTTGCTACCGGAATTGTGTACGTTGTCTGTCCATCTTGTATATTTGCTACCGGAATTGTGTACGTTGTCTGTCCATCTTGTATATTTGCTACCGGAATTGTGTACGTTGTCTGTCCATCTTGTACGTTGTATGTCCATCTTGTACGTTGTCTGTCCAACTTGTATATTTGCTACTGGCATTGTGTACGTTGTCTGTCCATCTTGTATATTTGCTACTGTAATTGTGTACGTTGTCTGTCCATCTTGTATATTTGCTACTGGCATTGTGTACGTTGTCTGTCCATCTTGTATATTTGCTACTGGAATTGTGTACGTTGTCCGTCCATCTTGTACGTTGTCTGTCCATCTTGTACGTTGTCTGTCCATCGTGTACGTTGTCTGTCCATCTTGTACGTTGTCTGTCCAACTTGTACGTTGTCTGTCCATCTTGTATATTTGCTATTGGAATTGTGTACGTTGTCTGTCCATCTTGTACGTTGTCTGTCCATATTGTACGTTGTCTGTCCATCTTGTATATTTGCTACTAGAATTGTGTACGTTGTCTGTCCATCTTGTACGTTGTCTGTCTATCTTGTATATTTGCTATTGGAATTGTGTACGTTGTCTGTCCATCTTGTATATTTGGTACTGGAATTGTGTACGTTGTCTGTCCATCTTGTATATTTGCTATTGGAATTGTGTACGTTGTCTGTCCATCTTGTATATTTGCTACTGGAATTGTGTACGTTGTCTGTCTATCTTGTATATTTGCTATTGGAATTGTGTACGTTGTCTGTCCATCTTGTATATTTGCTACTGGAATTGTGTACGTTGTCTGTCCATCTTGTACGTTGTCTGTCCATCTTGTACGTTGTCTGTCCATCTTGTACGTTGTCTATCCAACTTGTATATTTGCTACTGGAATTGTGTACGTTGTCTGTCCATCTTGTACGTTGTCTGTCCATCTTGTACTTTGTCTGTCCATCTTGTATATTTGCTATTGGAATTGTGTACGTTGTCTGTCCAACTTGTATATTTGCTATTGGAATTGTGTACGTTTTCTGTCCATCGTGTACGTTGTCTGTCCAACTTGTACGTTGTCTGTCCATCTTGTACGTTGTCTGTCCATCTTGTACGTTGTCTGTCCAACTTGTATATTTGCTACTGGAATTGTGTACGTTGTCTGTCCATCTTGTACGTTGTCTGTCCATCGTGTACGTTGTCTGTCCATCGTGTACGTTGTCTGTCCATCTTGTACGTTGTCTGTCCATCGTGTACGTTGTCTGTCTATCTTGTATATTTGCTATTGGAATTGTGTACGTTGTCTGTCCAACTTGTATATTTGCTATTGGAATTGTGTACGTTGTCTGTCCATCTTGTATATTTGCTATTGGAATTATGTACGTTGTCTGTCTATCTTGTATATTTGCTATTGGAATTGTGTACGTTGTTTGTCCATATTGTATATTTGCTGCTGGAATTGTGTACGTTGTCTGTCCATCTTGTATATTTGCTGCTGGAATTGTGTACGTTGTCTGTTCATCTTGTATATTTGCTACTGGAATTGTGTACGTTGTCTGTCCATCTTGTATATTTGCTACCGGAATTGTGTACGTTGTCTGTCCAACTTGTATTTTTGAGCACTATCCGCCAACAAGACTGATCAACGACTCAATCCGTTAATTGTGTATTAATATGTTCGTTGTAATCCTATAAACCGTATTAATGACATAAGTACCCGGTACAATACAATGGAGAACCCTCGTTACACGCAGTTAAGCACTTTAAAGCATTAATTTCAACATGTAATGATTTCCCCCTGATTATAATGTCAGATTAAAGGAGGTATTAAGTGACCGATAACATGTTTTCAAAGTTAACATCCGGGGGGGGTCATGAACATTCACGACAGGCTAAATGAGTGCTATACCAATACAGCATTCTAATGTGTATGTATATGCGTTATATGTGTAATTGTGTATACCGGTACACCATAAGCTCATATCGTGACATGCACATACTACTCTACCACCAGGACGCCGCAATTATACTACTCTACCACTATGACGCCGCAATTATACTACTCTATCATGTTACAAACGCAATTAGACAACTCTACCACTACAACACTGCAACAGGACAATTCTAGAACTTCAACAGGACCATTCTAGAACTACAACAGGAAAACTCTAGAACTGCAACAGTACAACTCTAGAACTGCAACAGTACAATTCTAGAACTACAACAGGACAACTCTAGAACTTCAACAGGGCAACTCTAGAACTTCAACAGAACAATTCTAGAACTACAACAGGACAACTCTAGAACCGCAACAGGATAACTCTAGAACTTCAACAGGACAACTCTAGAACTACAACAGGACAACTCTAGAACTTCAACAGGACAACTCTAGAACGTCAACAGGACAACTCTAGAACTGCAACAGGACAACTCTAGAACAGCAACATGACAACTCTAGAACTGCAACAGTACAACTCTAGAACTGCAACAGGACAACTCTAGAACTGCAACAGGACAACTCTAGAACCGCAACAGGACAACTCTAGAACCGCAACAAGACAACTCTAGAACTGCAACAGGACAACTCTAGAACTGCGACAACTCTAGAACCGCAACAGGACAACTCTAGAACTGCAACAGTACAACTCTAGAACTGCAGCAGTACAACTCTAGAACTGCAACAGGACAACTCTAGAACCGCAACAGGACAACTCTAGAACCACAACATGACAACTCTAGAACTGCAACAGTACAACTCTAGAACTGCAACAGTACAACTCTAGAACTGCAACAGGACAACTCTAGAACTGCAACAGGACAACTCTAGAACTGCAACAGTACAACTCTAGAACTGCAACAGGACAACTCTAGAACTGCAACATGACAACTCTAGAACTGCAACAGTACAACTCTAGAACTGCAACAGGACAACTCTAGAACTGCAACAGTACAACTCTAGAACTGCAACAGGACAACTCTAGAACTGCAACAGTACAACTCTAGAACTTCAACAGGACAACTCTAGAACTTCAACAGGACAACTCTAGAACTTCAACAGGACAACTCTAGAACTTCAACAGGACAACTCTAGAACTTCAACAGGACAACTCTAGAACTTCAACAGGAAAACTCTAGAACTGCAACAGGACAACTCTAGAACTGCAACAGGACAACTCTAGAACTGCAACAGGACAACTCTAGAACTTCGAGATTAGACGTACATGTATACTCGTTCATCGTTTATTCGTGAATTATTGACGAATGGTCGTAGTGAGACTTGTATAGTGAGACGATATTGATTGTGCAGTGACAGGTTTCTTCTTGCTTTTCAGGTGACACGTCCTGGGGTGTTGCTAACTTCTTCCCAAAACTATCCCATTTAGGGCCACCCTCCTCACTGTTGGTCATCCCATAGCACCATATAAACGGATCCGACATTTAGACATCTGGTCTTCCATGTCGCTCCAGGGTCAGGTCATACCTCCACCACTTCCGTAGAACAGTGATGCTGGAGCGTGTGTCCCTTACTGCAAAGTCTACAACCAGAGTATCCCGGAATACAGCGCTGCTGCTGCGATGACGCATTGGGGGAGATGGCCGGGTTTGTGTTTTGCGTTTATTTATCGTCGCTACCAGTTGCACATATGAGCCAAAAAATGCATAGCTGAGTTATATAATATGAAACGTATAATCTATAGGATGAAAGGTAAGTATACACATCCATCATCGGGGACACAGTCTGATTGGTCGTACAGTTTCGGTAATTTCCGTATGACTTCGCACATACCTCACCATCACCACCGGGGACACAGTCTGATTGGTTGTACACTTTCGGTAATTTCCGTATGACTTCGCACATACCTCAGCATCTCCAGACGTTTCATCCACAGACGCTTGTTGTCTTAACAAATAGTTTCGGGTTCAAAACCAATTTTTTTAACTTGACCGATATTGTTCTGAGGTTTCGGGTTTCGGGGAGAGGCAGTGTTACGCCGCATAGAGCTCCTAACCCATAGAGCTCGGAGCTCTATGCGTCGTTAAAGAACCGCATAGAGCTCCTGTCCGATAGAGCTTCAATGCGTCAATATGCCCGATCGTGCCGCATTGAGCTCCTCTGTTGTCAACTACTAAAACATATTAAACTACTGACTATTTTTATGCTCCCCAAAAGGAGAGCATATAGTTGCCACTTTGTCTGTCCGTCCGTCCGTTTGTTCGTCCGTTCGTTCGTTCGTTCGTCCGGTACTTCTTGTCCGGAGCATAACTCGAAAAGCATAGAAGGAAATCAAATGAAACTTGAATCTGTGATGGAGGGCAATGAGATGGAGAGCAGAGCTCAAGAACCATAACTCCCTGTGTTGTCATTGATGAATTATCTCCCTTTTCACTTTAGTAAATGCTTGCTGTAGCATAGTATTGAATGAAATCTAATGAAACTTGAAACGGTGATAGAGGGAAATGAGGCGGTGTACAGAGCGCGAGAACAATAAATCTCTGTGTACCTACTGAATTATCTCCCCTTTTCACCTTATTGTGTGCTTGTCCGGAGCATAACTCGAAAAGTATTGAAGGTAATAAAAAGAAACTTGAAGCAGTGGTAGAGGGCAATCAGAACCCATGTTCCAGCCATGTAGGTTCAAAGTCAAGGTCGCACTTTGAGGTCAAAAGTCAAGTGCCTACATTTCGTGTACGGTCCATATCATGTAGGTGTGAATAGGTGTTAGGTGTTAATACCTACAACGCGTACGTGCATTTGTATCTACAAGTGCACGTACAAGTCATCTCAACATCTTAATTATCGGAAGTGTGGAGCTCTATGCGTCAGGTTGAAAGACCCATTTTAAAGTTGATGTGTACCTTCGACCGATAGGGCTCTCGGGAGCTCTATGCGTGTTTGCCTAACGTATAGCGCTTCTTAGCAGCTATATGCGTTGTGGCCTAACGCATAGAGCTACCTGGGAGCTCTATGCGTCATGCCACAATGCATAGAGCTCCTCGAGGAGCTATATGGGTTAGGAGCTCTATGCGGCGTAACAAGGCAGTCAAGCAGCTTATTAGGGCAGCTATTAAATTTCTTTTTCAATTTTTTTTTTTCATTTTTAGTATTCTCTTATGTGTATCCTGTCATTTTCTTATTCAATCAAAACAATAATGTTCTTGAATGACTTACTTATATTAGTAATACATACATCGGAACAAATTGATAGCAAAGTTTACCTTTTGGAAAGGGCTGTTGCTAATGTTTTCAAAACTTGCCTCTTCTCTCTCCCTCGTGGCGATGGATTTCATCAGGAATGAGGTCTCGAGAGTGATTAATATAAGTTGTAAGAACTTGTTTCGCAATCCAGCTAAAATAAATTTGTATAAACTAATCTTGCAGCCCAATATATATGAAAATGTCCTGTATATGTATGTGGATATTATCAGGATATATGAAAATGTCCTGTATATGTATGTGGATATTATCAGGATTTATGAACATGTCCTGTATATGTATGTGGATATTATCAGGATTTATGAACATGTCCTGTATATGTATGTGGATATTATCAGGAGTTATGAACATGTCCTGTATATGTATGTGGATATTATCAGGAGTTATGAACATGTCCTGTATATGTATGTGGATATTATCAGGATATATGAACATGTCCTGTATATGTATGTGGATATTATCAGGATATATGAACATGTCCTGTATATGTAGTGGATATTATCAGGAGTTATGAACATGTCCTGTATATGTATGTGGATATTATCAGGATATATGAACATGTCCTGTATATGTATGTGGATATTATCAGGAGTTATGAACATGTCCTGTATATGTATGTGGATATTATCAGGAGTTATGAACATGTCCTGTATATGTATGTGGATATTATCAGGAGTTATGAACATGTCCTGTATATGTATGTGGATATTATCAGGAGTTATGTACGTTATTAATGTGACAGTAATGTTATTATGTACGTTATTAATGTGACAGTAATGTTATTGTGTACGTTATTAATGTGACAGTAATGTTATTGTGTACGTTATTAATGTGACAGTAATGTTATTGTGTACGTTATTAATGTGACAGTAATGTTATTGTGTACGTTATTAATGTGACAGTAATGTTATTGTGTACGTTATTAATGTGACAGTAATGTTATTGTGTACGTTATTAATGTGACAGTAATGTTATTGTGTACGTTATTAATGTGACAGTAATGTTATTGTGTACGTTATTAATGTGACAGTAATGTTATTGTGTACGTTATTAATGTGACAGTAATGTTATTGTGTACGTTATTAATGTGACAGTAATGTTATTGTGTACGTTATTAATGTGACAGTAATGTTATTGTGTACGTTATTAATGTGACAGTAATGTTATTGTGTACGTTATTAATGTGACAGTAATGTTATTGTGTACGTTATTAATGTGACAGTAATGTTATTGTGTACGTTATTAATGTGACAGTAATGTTATTGTGTACGTTATTAATGTGACAGTAATGTTATTGTGTACGTTATTAATGTGACAGTAATGTTATTGTGTACGTTATTAATGTGACAGTAATGTTATTGTGTACGTTATTAATGTGACAGTAATGTTATTGTGTACGTTATTAATGTGACAGTAATGTTATTGTGTACGTTATTAATGTGACAGTAATGTTATTGTGTACGTTATTAATGTGACAGTAATGTTATTGTGGTTTGTAAATTGTGTATTCATCATTATGGAAAAAGTTGCAATAAAATATTATTCAATTAATGTTTTATAGAACAATTTGATACACCGTATATATTCATGTTTAAAGATAACACCCCGTTACTATCAGAGCATTTAAACTTTTGTTTTGTTCTGTTCTAATAATATGATTATTTAATTTAATATCTGTAGTTCTATAATGTCAATGTCCTGTTTAATGTATTAAACTATCAACTTATGTGTAATAAATCAGCGTTAATCCTACTTCAATACACTTACATTACAATAAACGTGCTGCTTGCACACACTTTATGCCATTTCATCCTTAACCACGAGCTGATTTTATAATATCTAACTATAAATCCACTTATAGAGCGCTCATGATTTCATGGTCATCGAACCATGTTTATTTCTTGCTCATATCGATATTTCAGTGTCTTCGGAACACTACTGTTTTCTTACTTATGTGGAGACAGCTCGGGGGGGGGGGTAATAATGGGGACAGCACATTCTTTTAACCCTTTCAACACCGCAGACCTCTAAATAGGCTTACAAAAAGTGTAGATCCAGATGAGCCGACTCGTAACAAGCCGTCTCATCAGGATCTGCACTTTTTGCCAGTAATATTACTATTTTTAGAATTTTGTTTACCCATTTTGATAAATGAACTGGTCCAAATGTAATTTTCTTATTAATTTATTGGTCTAATAATATCATGGACCAGTCCATGTCAGTTACTTGGTGTTGAATGGGTTAAACTTTATTTATTTTACAATGATTGCGAAGCAAGTTCTAACAACTTATATTAATCACTCTGGTTGGCGCGTATATGTGGTCATTCGTGTGGGAGGAAACCGGAGTAACCTGAATAAACGCACCAGTCCGATCTGGCGACCACCGCACCATCTCACATACCTCCCGGTCCGAGCATCGAACCCGGGTTGCATTGGTGAGAAGCAAGCGTGATAATACAAGAACCAGTTGCCATCAATTCTGATTCAAAATCCGATGATGAACTGAACATATTCCTTTAACTATACTAGAGGACATAGAAAACGCACACCTACATTATATGATTATTATTACATGAAAACGAAATACGAAGGATTCTATCAAAGATATATCACATCTCTATTACAAAACACAAACTGAACAACTAAAAATATTCCAAAATGTTTAAAACTATGTATTTATATAGTTATTGTTTTTCATGTAAAACCACACTTATCCGAAGTGTGCGTTTTCTATGTCCTCTAGTATAATATTATGAAATAAAATAAAAGGTTATTAACTTAATGTGAGAAAAAATGTATACCTGTATTAAGATAAAATATACAACCGGAAATGAATATCATGAGATTAATGTGAAAGGAAAATGAAGACTAAATATCAATGATTTAAATTGTATAGCTGTTACCATTATTTTATGTTATATATAGTCGGTTCAAAAGCTCACTCAGAGCTTGTGTTGTACTGTTGCTATCTTGCCGACTCAACATAAATTATCTTATCTTATCTTAAGACTCTTTATTACAAAAATAAAATAAAAATAAGCATAGCGTATGCGCTGCTATCCTGGTACCTACCCTATGTTTAGTTATGCGCTGCTATCCTGGTACCCACGCTATGTTTAGTTATGCGCTGCTATCCTGGTACCTACGCTATGCTTAGTTATGCGCTGCTAACCAGGTACCTACGCTATGCTTAGTTATGCGCTGCTATCATGGTACCTACGCTATGTTTAGTTATGCGCTGCTATCATGGTACCTACGCTATGTTTAGTTATGCGCTGCTATCCTGGTACCTACGTCATGTTTAGTTATGCGCTGCTATCCTGGTACCTACACTATGTCTAGTTATGCGCTGCTATCCTGGTACATACGCTATGTTTAGTTATGCGCTGCTATCCTGGTACCTACGCCATGTTTAGTTATGCGCTGTTATCCTGGTACCTCACTATGTTTAGTTATGTCTGCCATCCTGGTACCTACGCTATGTTTAGTTATGCGCTGTCCTGGTACCTACGCATGTTTAGTTATGCGCTGCTATCCGGTACCTACGCTATGTTTAGTTATGCCTCTTCCGGTACATCGTAGTTTATTATGCGCTGCATCCTGGACCTACGCTATGTTTAGTTATGCGCTGCTGTCCTGGTACCTACACTATGTTTAGTTATGCGCTGCTGTCCTGGTACCTTCGCTATGTTTAGTTATGCGCTGCTATCCGGGTACCTACGCTATGCTTAGTTATGCGCTGCTAGCCGGTACATACGCTATGTTTAGTTATGCGCTGCTATACCGGTACCTACACCATATTTAGTTATGCGCTGCTGTCCTGGTACCTACGCTATGTTTAGTTATGCGCTGCTGTCCTGGTACCCACGCTATGTTTAGTTATGCGCTGCTGACCTGGTACATTCGCTATGTTTAGTTATGCGCTGCTATCCTGGTACCTACGCTATGTTTAGTTATGCGCTGCTGTCCTGGTACCTACGCTATGTTTAGTTATGCGCTGCTGTCCTGGTACCTACGCTATGTTTAGTTATGCGCTGCTATCCTGGTACCTACGCTATGTTTAGTTATGCGCTGCTGTCCTGGTACCTACGCTATGTTTAGTTATGCGCTGCTGTCCTGGTACCTACGCTATGTTTAGTTATGCGCTGCTGTCCTGGTACCTACGCTATGTTTAGTTATGCGCTGCTGTCCTGGTACCTACGCTATGTTTAGTTATGCGCTGCTGTCCTGGTACCTACGCTATGTTTAGTTATGCGCTGCTGTCCTGGTACCTACGCTATGTTTCGTTTACTCATATTTATTGTTTATTACATACAATACAATTACAAATATAAACCTGACAAATGAACAAAATGATACATGTACAACTATAGTGCCATGTCTATACTTGGAATACAGAGAGTTATGATCTAGGAGCAGATGGGTTGGTCATCAAGTCTTACCTTCATGATAGCCATGCTTGTCCTACTGTACGACTGTTGGTATATGTGTTTTATGTGTATTTATTGTCGCTACCGGTTGCCCATATGAGCGACGCCTCATGAAGAAATTAGTCATTTTAGATTTTTAGAGGATAATGCAATAATACAGACAGAGACCCATTCCACAGTCTCCTCTGGTTCTTTTACGTGCATAGTGTAAAGCACCGACACGAGATTTCGGTTTAAAGTACCATCTGAAAGACTGTTCTATTAGGGTCAGACCGGTGATCGAATCTGCGATCCCTGGATTACCAGATCCGTCTGTGTTGGTCTATGGCAATTTTATTCTCTATAAGTAGTCAAACTAGTCTTTAAATGTCGTCCATTTTGAAACCGTTATTTATGTTTACCCCTATTAATAGCCCAATTAATAGACTCGCCTATTAATAGACTCGCCCAAAGGTCGCAGCTCACGGGTAGAAATCGATAAATAAATTATTATAATTACGTCCATTACCACGCCTTCTTAAATATGGGTTGGTTCAACAGTATCGAAACAAAAACAAAATGGTGGTTGTATTATATTATGTGGGTTTTTTTGGGAATAAAATCTGCATAAACTATTGACTTACTGCTGGTAGACCGACCACTCATAAAATGGTACACAGGAAAGTCAGGAACGCTGATTGTTTTTCACTTTCATTTATTAATAGATTTACTCTTAAAAGACTAGCAACAAGAATACAACAATAATAAACAGATTGCACCTGTAAGTGTGTATATCTGCACTTACACAACTAAGCACATTCCACCAAAGAGTATCCGTCATCTGGTCTCGTGTTTGACAAAGACTCAATACAAGGACATTCCACCTGAGTTGTCAGAATATGGCAGAGCCTCGTTTCTGACAATAGTTTCTCCACGATGGTGGACTATCCTTGGCCCTCGCCAGTGCATACTGATGCATACGTTTTCTCGCAATCTTGCTTGCCAGGGAACACGTTTTTATTGCCAACTCGATTAATCTTTGACTCTGAGTTGGAACTTTCAACTTTTTTCCTGCTGGACAAATCTTTGTTTCATTGATTCATTGAATCGGTAGTGCTCACAAATTGGTGTCCGAAAAATACGCTATGAACTAGTCTACTTGTGTAATTACTTATTTCTGGTCAACTTTAATATGCCCGTGTTACTATGAAAACATTATATCAAACACAGACAATTATCTCATTCAACCGTTTCAAGAGTGTACGAAGACAGTACCAATATTTTACATATTGGATCCGTTTGAGGCTTATATCTTACTTAAAACACACACTTATATAACAAGATCCTACTAATTAAAATTGTTAATTTCGTACATTTACGCGTAGGATTTAATATAATATTCTGGCCTTTTGACAGCAGTCCAATATTAATAATAATGGACTGCAAGTACAACGGTATGACGTCACGACAGTGTTTTAAGTCGAGCGAAAATGGTATAAATGTTGAAAATAGACATTATGTACTCAATTACAATTTGTTCAGTTTTATACAGTTTACAAATTACATCCGTTATGTCGAATTCCGTCGGACCGAACACAATACTTCGACATAACCGACCTTGACATAACGGTTGTAGACTGTATATTAAATAAATGTCTGCTTTTGATTTTAGCAAAACTAATGAGTCCGAGATGCTATCATTATTAAACGCACCAATATCACTACGCCACTTTCAGGAATGTTTACGTCAAGTGTCACGTGGAGCTAAGGATAACGGAAGTCCGCATGGGTGCGACTAGCTGCACACATGTGTCCTGGCCAGCCGGTGTGCGAGAATACAACGCCAGGAATGTTATATATGTACAAGCACTAAATAAAGATATTGTTTCTGACACACGTACTACACTTGGTGCCGCCGGCTAGTATATCACGGTATCCTCCAATCTCAACAATACAGTAAACCAGAACCGTAACGTATTATTTTAGGTCAGACGGTGTTATTGATATAGTGGTCTGCGATTGGTTGAAAAAGTGTAGGGAAGCACTTAAGAGTTATTGATACATGAACTGATTGGCTGAGTAGGTATTGTCACAAATAGTGAAAATGACTTCTAAATATTAAAATACAATATATGAGCTTCATTTTGGAATATTTAAAACTATTTGCAGACTAGTTGGTGACAAATAAACAGCATATTATAAATGCAGGTGTCAGTGCAACATTCACCACCAAATTACCTTCAGAGTAGGGGGTGGGTGCCTTTAGTGGGAAATATAAAAAAACCGCAATTGGTCAACCCCATTGAAATTTGACATTTTCCTGTGGCTCAAAGGCCATTCTGTTGAAAACTACTGTCCCTTGTGCCAAACTATTTTTATCGAAAATCTAATGGCACTGTGTGTTATAATGGTGGCCTATGGAAATTGCAATAGCGGTGTCTGACCTATATTATGTGCAGGGTTATGTGTGTCCAATATATATATAACCTGCTATGATACCTGCCACTGTTTGCATTTTATTTCACATGCGCATTTCTATATTCCACTGCAAGCATAACACCAAGATAGATGGCATGATGGCAACAATTATGCTTTTCTTGTAGACGTTAAAACCTATTTGCAGAAATCATGAAACGTGTTTATAATAGAGCACCACCGGTGACGTCGTGTAATTTATATCAACTGTGAGAAGTGATCGGTCCATGGAAAAGTATTTGCTGATATTGTCTCGTACATGTTATCTATAAGCGGTACAAGCCGCTTAGGTCCGCTCAGGCCTACCCCGTATACAAGCCCATTGTGATGCGGCATGATACAGATAGCTGTACAACTGAAGTGCTCACCCCGTTACACCCAGAGAACCACTGCTGTATCCGAGCCGGAATGGGTTGCCCCGCATAATGGTACTATCAGCCTGTATGCCATTTCTCACATTTACCCGTATCAAACCGAAACGGCAAGTGCGACTTGATATTGTTCAAAAGTTGAAATCAACCGCTAGGACAATAAATATAATTAGTAATATTACACAATATAAAGTCGATATTGTCATGATATGTCATGAGTTTTCGCGATCTGGTTCAACAACGTCTATTTCCTCGTTGTCTTCGTCTGAATTCGAATGGTAATTTGAACAACCGCTGGTGAATGAACTTTGACCTTTCACGAGACTTTCAACGTCATATCCGGAAAATTTCACGGACGAGTTACATGTCGTCTGCTGGTCATCACGTGGTGCAGACTGGTCCTCGTATGTACCGCTGTCACTGTCTTCGTTAAGCTCAGTTATGTCGTCTGAGTCATTGTGTCCTTTCTTCTGTAGCTTTTTGTGCTTCATCCGTCTGTTTTGAAACCATGTTTTAACCTGAAAAGTAAAAAATATTGTCACGTTCAATAATTATGTACATGCATATTTTGTGTAAACCAACCCGTGACCGAGTGATTATTGTCTTCAAATAGCTTGCCCCTGACCACTGTAGATTCGAATCCCAATATGCATGATAGCCAGTTGGGTTTCAGAAGGCCAGTGTTTCTACCCGGGCGCCAGTCCATTTTGAACTACTGCGCAGATGGGCACACGGGTTCGGCATCCGCCGAAATATTGCTACACATAAACCATCGGCCTTCATCAAATCAACTGTATACCTCTCCATCTTTGAAATAAGCCGATTTTTGAGGAGGGCTGTAACTAATGTTCTTAAAACTTGTGGCGCAACCAATTTACTTCAACATATATTGACAATTCCTGTGCAAACAATGCCAAGAAACGTATACCATGCATAATTATACACGTGTGTTCATCTGTTTTGTATTGTTACATGATATATTTTGAACACAATAAACTATTATTAAACTAAAGAAGCAATGTTACGTGCTCGAACCAACGAGGGACAAATCAGAAATAATATTCATATTTGTTGCAGATAAACTTTCATTACACATTCAAAATATATTGTGCATGTGTAGCTGTGTGTTAAGGATATCGTATCAGGCTCAACAACACTTTTGGAACAACCCCTGCAATCGACCAATTAAGAGTATTCGATACATGTAAAGACAGCATACATGTGTTGTTATCCGTGACTATATTATACAGCACTTACAGTGCCTCCGGGCGAGCAGACCGTCATAAACTCGAAAAAACAATAAACTATATTATACACCCATGTATATGTATTGTATATATTCGTATAATATTTACACCAATATTTAGTTACCAATATTAAATGCCCATTCGGTTTGTTGCATTTACAACATGGTAAATGCAATGTTGTAAATGCAGTATGGCGGAGCTATAACGGCGAGTCAGGCAGGAGTGGAATATGTCATTGTATCAATTAAGCATGCTGGGTTTTGTATAACAAATAATTACAAGTACTTCACAATTAAAAAAAAAGAAAGTTGTGTATGTATACATTGTATATAATGAATAAAATCAACACGTGTTTCGTTTGTTGGGGCATCCAATAAATAAGTGCTGTTTAATGTGTATGTCGGAGCGACGGGCAGAATATCTAACAACACCTATCCTGGACAGAGTCCAGCGGTTAACCAGTACTTGGGTACACCAACCTCTGTTAGAAACTGTCAACGTTTTCATATAAAGAGACACGGTCTGAGCGGAACTCGAACCCGTGACCATCAGTGATGATAGGTTACAGTGGTATACAAGTCAGCGCGACCTTAACTACTCGACCACGGAGGCTACGGACTGTGGGCGCACTAAAGGATATATATATATGTATATAGGATATAATACAATGGCTGTACCTGCGTCTCTGAGAGGCTCAGTTGTGAGGCCAGTTCTACACGCTCGGGGGTTGAGAGGTAACGTTGAGATTCGAACCTCTTCTCCAGACCGTTCAGTTGCTGATCACTGAACACCGTACGGGCTTTCCGTCTCCGACAATGCTTGCCGGGGCCGTCATGCTGAAAGAGTGGGCCCAGAGGAAACCCTGAAATTCAAATAAATTGTATATATTTGGGTGTGGCAACATAGTGACCTATATTGATATTTGTATTGTTACAGACGGATCTGTAGCCCAGTGGTAACACGCTGGACTGGTAATCCAGGGATCGCATGTTCGATCCCCCGTCTAACCATAATAAAATTAACAGTCTTTCAGATGGGACGTTAAACCGAGGTCTTGTTTCGGTGCTGTACATAGTACACGTAAAAGAACCAGAGGATACTCTAGAATGGGTCTCTGTCTGTATCATTGCACTATCCTCCAAAATCTAAAATGACTAATCTCTTCAGGAGGCGTCGCTCACATGGGCAACCGGTAGCGACGATAAATAAACGTAAAACACACACATTGTATTGTTCAATACCAATATCGGTGTAAAGGTTATGTTACATGTATGCTGTAAATGGACACCGGTACACGCGTATCTTGTTACATGTATGCTGTAAATGGACACCGGTACACGCGTATCTTGTTACATGTATACTGTAAATGGACACCGGTACACGCGTATCTTGTTACATGTATGCTGTAAATGGACACCGGTACACGCGTATCTTGCACTAGTTTAAATTTGTGTTTAATTTCACTGCGGAGGAGGGACGGCCAATTACTAATGTTGGAGGGCCAATTACTAATGTTGGAGGGCCAATTACTAATGTTGGAGGAACAATTACTAATGTTGGAGGGCCAAATTACTAATGTTGGAGGAACAATTACTAATGTTGGAGGGACAATTACTAATGTTGGAGGGACAATTACTAATGTTGGGAGGGACAATTACTAATGTTGGAGGGACAATTACTAATGCTGGAGGGCCAATTACTAATGTTGGAGGGCAAATTACTAATGTTGGAGGGCAACTTACTAATGTTGGAGGGCCAATTACTAATGTTGGAGGGCCAATTACTAATGTTGGAGGGCCAATTACTAATGTTGGAGAGCCAATTACTAATGTTGGAAGGACAATTACTAATCAATTACTAATGTTGGAGGGACAATTACTAATGTTGGAGGAACAATTACTAATGTTGGAGGGACAATTACTAATGTAGGAGAACCAATTACTAATGTTGGAAGGACAATTACTAATGTTGGAGGGACACTTACTAATGTTGGAGGAACAATTACTAATGTTGGAGGGACAATTACTAATGTAGGAGAACCAATTACTAATGTTGGAGGGACAATTACTAATGTTGGAGGGACAATTACTAATGTTGGAGGACCAATTACTAATGTTGGAGGGACAGTTACTAATGTAGGAGAACCAATTACTAATGTTGGAGGGACAATTACTAATGTTGGAGGGCCAATTACTAATGTTGGAGGGCCAATTACTAATGTTGGAGGGCCAATTACTAATGTTGGAAGGACAATTACTAATGTTGGAGGGACAATTACTAATGTTGGAGGGACAATTACTAATGTTGGAAGGACAATTACTAATGTTGGAGGGACAATTACTAATGTTGGAGGGACAATTACTAATGTTGGAGGGACAATTACTAATGTTGGAGGGATAATTACTAATGTTGGAGGGACAATTACTAATGTTGGAGGGCCAATTACTAATGTTGGAGGGACAATTAATTACTAATGTTGGAGGGACAATTACTAATGTTGGAGGGACAATCAGTATTAATGTTGATAGAACTTGTGGCCCAACCCATTTGCTTTCATGTTTGTGTCAATCTTTGTATTGTTGTATATGTGTATATAATGCAATAACATAATATTAAACTAAGCTCTCTTACACTGAGTAAAACAACACGATCCTCACCATAGTAACAGCAAGCAGTAATGGCTGCAGACAAGTACATGTTCTATAGTGTACGAGGGTTTGTACAGGTGCGTGCATTAAGTATCACATTAACAGTCACAAGTCACACACTTCGTACAAACTGCTACAAAACCATAGAATATTTGAAAACTGGCTTAATTAAATCTACATGCTATCGTTTTAATAACGCTAAATATCTTATCATGTACTCCTTTACAATAACAGTACCAGCAATGTTTAACACCTTGTCACCATAATGCAAGAGAACTTGTTAATATACAATGATCCGTCAAGTATAAACTGGCAAATATGATAACACATCCTTAATTTGTATAAAAGCACTGAATTACAATTTACGTGGGTTAAATTGCAATTAACCAGACTGGCACTTGGACCCCGTGTTGGTAATTGTCATTGTACGTGTATAATGCCAGTCGTACGTAGAGGGATTTCACAAGTGTAGAGTTAAGCAGTCCCTTTTGTAGCTGATTTAGCCACCTTGTGTCAGGACCTCGAGTGTCATTATACATATTATAGGTGACGATAGCACGCATATCCCCTAGATGTGTTACATGCTATTCCAAGGGTCCAGGAAAACATGGGTTACCAATCTTTAGATAATCTGTATTTATCAAATATTATCATAATATTGTACAATTTACTGGTCTTAGCGTATCGTAGGTTGCCCATTAATGCAACATTAAGCTGTATTATGTAGACACATCAGATATATGTAATAAACACGAATGTAGAAACGTAGTATGGTCGCACGTGTGTTTACATTTACAGGAAATGTAGTATGGTCGCACGTGTGTTTACATTTACAGGAAATGTAGTATGGTTGCACGTGTGTTTACATTTACAGGAAATGTTGTATGATCGCCCGTGTGTTTACATTTACAGAAATGTTTTTTATGATCGCACGTGTGTTTACATTTACAGTTGATATTGGTCTACATATATAATATATTTTATTCCTCCATTTCTGAAGAGTTGCATATAATCACCAAAAACACTCCCCTCTCCGAAATAAAACATATAAACACAACTATAAACATGGTATACGTCAGCATATACATACAGCATAACACACGACTAGAAAACAATGCATTCACGTAAACATGCTAGACTGGTAATCCAGGACTGGTAATCCCGGGATCGCATGTTCCATTTGGATGGGACGTTAAACCGAGGTCTCGTGTTGGTGATTTACACGATGCACGTAAAATAACCAGAGGAGACTCTGGAATGTGTCTCTATCTGTATCATTGCACTATCCTCCAACAATTTAAAATGACTAATATCTTTAGGAGGCGTCGCTCATAAGGGAAAACCGGTAGCGACGATAAACTTATTTGGCCTAAAATCAAAGAGTGTCAATAGTTGTTCTCTTAAAATAAAAATATTTATATAAATATAAAATCATCTAAAACAACACAAGGATTCACGAAGGCGGAAATGAACATTACGTAATACATGGTGATATTAATATCGTTCTGTGTTGCGTATGTATATGAACACATTATTGTATGATGCTGTTGCATAAACTTGCTTCAAGAACGGAGGTTGTAGCTTTTAGCTTCCATTTCAATCTGCTTGTATTGACTGTGTACATAATTATCTGTAGTAAATTACGTTTAATGTCGAATAAATATGTTTAACCAAGAACGGAGGTCTTGGTCAGTTTTTCATCAACATAATACTATATGTTATGATCCTCCCTGTACCTTAAATATGTTACAATGTTTAATAGCGAGCATTAAGCGAGCACTAAAGGTCCGCTCGCGTAGCTAGCTTTACGGTAGCAAGAGTTGAGAAAAGAGTGTCGATATCTATCTAAATAAAAATGTTCGTACTGGAAGGATGATTGACCGGAAATAGCTAATGGGTCATCTACATGTAGGTCTGGAAGCGTTCTTATGAGGTAGATTAAATAATAAATCTATGTCATCTGGAAGCAAACGGCAGTATTTCATAGCGCAATATCATGTATAAACATTTGTCGGCAAATAAAATTCATGCCAATTGAACGAATGTAACAATACATCGTCGTTGGAAATAGTTTATTTTCAATAAATACGATTTAAATTTTGGAATCGGGAGAAAACTGGAATTCGCGCGCATCTGCAAATATTTAGTTTAAACATATTTTATTTGCCAATATAATACATATTGAACAATGCATACACCACGCATAATCAGAATACAGAAACAGGATTAGAATGGAAGACAGTCTTATATAATTCTTCTCCTCTGCAAAGATTGTATGTATTTCGGTTGGCTTTTGCAATTGTGTTATAGAGTTAGGAAAGGTTTAACATGAAAACATGCGAAAATAACTACATGTTAAGCATTAATAAAGATCATAATATAGTGGATTGTGAGTGAGAGAGCGAGAGAAAAAAGAATGTAGTGAGAAGAAGGTGATAAGAAGATAAGAGAGGAGAGAATGTATGTCTCATGTCACAATAATCGTTATTAATACTATTATTCAAATCGCTTACTATCAGATATGTAGGTATGAACATGTGTGAATATGAGAGTGTATTCCTGGTCGGATAGGGCCGGATTTCCTGATAGGAGGGTTTCGAGATCTATGTTGAAATTGTGACGATTGTTATTTAGAGTTGTACGGCAAACATTGTACATTCTACACTCAAAGAAATAGTGGAAGTTTGTCTCCATTTGACCACAATTACATAAAGCTGTAGGAGTAATATTGTTTAGGAAAAGGCGATAGTTAAGACCACTACATTTCGTACGAAGGCGTGTATGGAGGACTTGGAGTTTTCGTGTACCCACATAAAAGTATGGAGGGACTTTGCTCTTGTTTCTATTGAGATTGGCCTTGCATGTCTGTACTGATGGAGAGTTACGAACCGTTGAAGGCAAGAAAGAATTATAGTATAGTGACGTTCTGGAATGCACTCCGTGGATATGTTCTGAATTTCTTAAATTGTACCGGGTTTCTACTTGCCGGGGAATCAATGAGGAAAGATAGTCAGGTGTTTGGTTGGTGTTCATTTTATAGAACATAATAAGCTTGTGGTGTTTGTTTCTTCTGTCCGTTAAACTTTCCCATCTGGTTTCCAGGTGTAGGTTTAGCAAAGAAACGAGCTTAATTGCTCCAGTGGCAATTCTGCCACATTAGTTTTGGATTTTATCCAGCTGTTCCATCTCATATTTGGTACAGTTGCTCCATACAACATCAGCATATTCAAGGAGAGGCCTTATAAAGGAAATATTTATATTTACAAAGTTGTTTAAGCTTTATTTATTTTACAACGATTGCGAAGCAAGTTCTAACAACTTATATTTATCACTCTCGTTGGTACGGATGAAAGTGTAAATGTAGTAATTCGTGTGGGAGGAAACCGGAGTACCCGGAGGAAACCCACCTGTCCGACCTGGCGACTACCGTACCATCTAACCATTGCGCTAATCGGACAGCCAATGTTGCCAGAATGAGATGCAGTTGAAGACAGTTGAAGATTTAGTGGATAGAGCATTGGCATACAGATCCAGAGGACCGAGGATCGAATCCCAGTACGGGTATTTTTTCTCAATGGAAAACCAGTGTACAATTATATAAATACATGAATATATTTGTTTTACATTTCATATTACAAAATCGTTTCACGGCAGCCTCATGATACATTAGGCTTGGTTAATTGGCATTATAATTAGAAATGAATTTTAGCCTATTTTTGCCGTTACCACCATACTGTCTACGACCCAGATTGATACGCTGTGTATTCCAGTATGGTATCATGTTTTCTGGTTTTAAATCACGTTTACTGGTTTGATACGTCCGCATTTAACAAGTTCCTGAGAAAAATAACACATGCGCGTTCAGTACTAGTTTGTTTACTTCCTGTAGCGTCTCTGTATGTCAAATTTAACAGATAACAGATGTGTGTACATAGTTTCGTGGTAATTTTGCACTCGTTTTCATGTCGTGTATCTAATTCATATCAAAGTAATAAAGAGTTTGTTACGGGGTTAGTTTACTATTAAATGTTCAAATTCCTATCAAAGTACATGTAAGAAAGACGTTATATTTGGTCTCAGGTTGATACCAAGTTACCTCTGGTCGATACCTAGGCTGATATGAAACGAGCAGCCACGTAATAACCATAGTACAACCATGCATTCATTCATTACTATTATATGATTAAAAGAGGTAAGTACGTTTTAAAAGAGCAACAGTACAATAATATGCTCACCTGCAGACGTTGGTGACATGAAGTGATGTTCTGCATGTTTTGCCGCCAGTCCTTGCACGTGCTGAAGAACGTGTGGAAAGAAGACCGGTGCGGCCGGGAAACAGTGGTAGGCAGCGTACTCCACCGGAAGTGACGGCCTCATGATGGCGGAGAGGTTGTTAAGGCCTGCGTAATCGCGACATATCTGCTTAGGCTTACTAAGAAGGATATCTTCTATGAAGAATGATGATGGCCGTGTGGTGGCGCTGCTTTCTTTAAGGCGCGCAAGCTCCATTGTAAATTATCCTGGAAAAAGAAGAACATTCAATGAAAAGTACTTGACATTTCTGCCACGGAGACTATTCTGGTCTATTTATAGAAACAATTTGATTACCGTGAGTAATTAACAACATATTAATACGCCATATTGTAATATTGAAGCGCGTGGTAATAACAAAATTCAGGATTGTTAAACAACTTCCGGAACCAAATATGACCAAAGGCATTCTAAAGAGAATTAAATGGACTCAAATGGAATTAATTCGTTCTTTGATTATGACGTTAGGGCGTAAAAGGCTGGTTGTAATCCCCGATGTCCACTAAATTATCGAATAATTATGTTCCATTCCGGTGTTCATGCATCGACGAAAGTAGTTCCGATTTTAATTATGGACCATAAGCTGGCGCAATGGTACAACGGAAGCGGTTCTAGCGGATAATGAAGTATGCTGCAGACTGTAGAAGAACAACAACACTCTAACGCAATTTTAAATTAACAATAATAATAACGTAAGTAGATATTTTAAATTGGTCCCATTGTTGTTATTTATTCTGTCTTGCCACGTTGCATAATATACAGTTCATGGGCGGATACAGGATTTGGGTTGGAGGATGGGCTTGGGGAGTTGGTTCAATGGGGTCTTGTTATCCCAGATACAACATAATGTGTTTGGTGCATTCTGGTGCAGTTTCATAGTGTTTTGTTTATGTAAATTCTAATCTCACTCATATATAGATGAACGTTGTTGTTATTGTTGATGTTGTTGTTGTTGTTCACGAGTGAATTTCACGAGTGTAATTTCATGTGATGGTAATGGTGAAGATTGCGCTTATTTATCCTCGCCACCGGCGAATCATGTGGGCGAGTGAGAAGTGTGTATATCAGCCCTTGCATCTTATATCTTATTTCCCATGCAAGTCTGTAGTATTTGTCATTGTTTACATATGTTTCATTGTGTAAATAAAGTCTGTATTATTATTATTATTATTAGCATTGGTTTCGCTCTTTGCCAATATAGCGTCTTAGCTTGTTTATCGTTGCTTTAAGTAACACGATGTCAACCTATCATTAATGTAATTTGTGTATATTACATTTTGTTTCTCATGCCATGTATACTATTATGTATGTATATTGTATTACCAAAGTCAAGGTTATTGCCGATTTTGCAATAAAACATTTTGTATTGTATTGGAAAAAAAATCATTATTATTATTATTATCATAGATGTAATTATTCATTAAACCTCAGAAACACATTCACTTTCAGTTCATATATCCAAATCCTGCCCTTCGAGACCATCTTCTATTTTACATCTATATCATCCCAAACCTAGACGTGAATTATTCAGACAGTCGTTTGTCTACTCTGGCACGCTTTATCAAGTAATATTAAAACTGTCCGTCAGTCAATTTAAGTCGTTTTACTTAATTTGGACCAGAATGATGTGTTATTATTATTATTTATTACTGTTATTATTATTAATATTATTATCATTATTATTATTAGTATTATTATTATCAGTATTATTATTATTATTATTACTCTGAATTGCTCGCGTGTAAGACGCCGGGAAATGCCGCGTATATCTCGCTAAAATACAAGCAGGTTGCTTTCTCCTCAATCCTACATGTATGTACATATAACCATACAAGCAGGTTGCTTTCTCCTCAATCCTACATGTATGTACATATAACCATACAAGCAGGTTGCTTTCTCCTCAATCCACCATGTATGTACATATAACCATACAAGCAGGTTGCTTTCTCCTCAATCCACCATGTATGTACATATAACCATACAAGCAGGTTGCTTTCTCCTCAATCCTACATGTATGTACATATAACCATACAAGCAGGTTGCTTTCTCCTCAATCCTACATGTATGTACATATAACCATACAAGCAGGTTGCTTTCTCCTCAATCCTACATGTATGTACATATAACCATACAAGCAGGTTGCTTTCTCCTCAATCCTACATGTATGTACATATAACCATCACAGGTTGCTTTCCTCAATCCTACATGTATGTACATATAACCATACAAGCAGGTTGCTTTCTCCTCAATCCTACATGTATGTACACATAACCATACAAGCAGGCTGCTTTCTCCTAAATCCTACATGTATGTACATATAGCCATACAAGCAGGTTGCTTTCTCCTCAATCCTACATGTATGTACACATAACCATACAAGCGGGTTGTTGTCTCCTCAATCCTACATGTATGTACATATAACCATACAAGCAGGTTGCTTTCTCCTCAATCCTACATGTATGTACATATAACCATACAAGCAGGTTGCTTTCTCCTCAATCTTATTTATAATTTGACTATATGTATTCAAAGAAATAAATATTGTTTAAACTAAACTCTTAAATATGTTTCTAACTATATATTAAGCATTATGACATTGTTTACTGACTATCTGCATGACTACCTCAAGTAACATCTCATATCACTCGAGATTCCAGCGGAAATTAAGTGTCTTCACGTAACAATTCTAATGCATAATGCATTCTACTTGAGATCGCATTCATCGGAGAAATTTGATAACTTAATCAAATTTTCTGATTACTTAAGTTAATTTAGGATAAAAACAGCTTAATTTGAGTGTTAGCGAGTTTTCCTCGTCTTTTGAAATTTGTCGTGATTTTAGCTTCCGCGAGAAAATATCGCATTAAGTTAATAGCGTGGACCATTTTAGTTGCTTAAGCAAACTGATTCTCGCTGGTGGACTTCTTGGAATACCTAATTTTCCCAGCAGACGACAATCTTTAAACCATAATAACAAAATTATCGTAATTTATAAGCTGGTGGGTTATTTTGTGCCAAATTAAGACGTCTTCGGGTGATAAAAGGGGTGAGCTGCGTGAACAGTGAACATCAAGTATTCCTACATCGTCGGAGATTATTTACTGAATTAAGGCTGAAACTAGTACTAATTGGCCCCAAAGTGCTCTACACGACAAGTAATATGGAATCACGTAAGCATTAACAAACAAACAGCCTTCAACACTGGAGTCTCGCTGACTATACTATAGTTTGCTTATATAAATTAATTTTAGTTCGATTGCGAAATAAGTTTTTGCATTATATTAATCGCTCTCGAGACCAACCACGAAGAAGAGAGATGAGGCAATGTGGAGTTAAGTATCTTGTCTAGCACACCACAACCGTGATTCTCACCGGGCTCGAACGCTCACAACCTCCCGGTTACAAGCCGGACCCGTACCCTAACCCCGCGGAGGCTACACTATAGTGTAGTTGATGTCATTCACTATTGCGCCAAATATTTTCACTTTAAACTTTAGCACCAGTATTGTTTTTTTGTCGCAATTGGAGTCATTGGCAACCGACAGCAGGAACCCTGTAGCAGAGTTCCATAGAGTGGTGGAACCTATGCTCGGCGTAGTTTTTCCATTTACATCCGTATTTAAACATTTAAATAGTTTTAACCTATTTTCGCTGACAGAGGTGAAGCATGGTTCAATAGCATTCCGTTGTGCGTGCCGGTAGCCTAATGCAACCTGACTGGTTCAGTAGCCGAATATAAACAGATAACTTGATGGGAATTTTTTTCCACCGAAATGATGTGTATGAGCATTTCAGGTAGCTATCCGAATTGGAAATAAATGTACAAATAACCAGAAAAAAAGTTTCTTATGAGTTTTAATATTGATGTTACTAAGTCAAAATAATATATTCAACATTTACACATGCATACATAAACACATTCATGTACGCCGTGCATAGGTGCCCTAAAGTATCTAGTTCCCCATGTAAACAGGTGCCGTTGCGATAGCTGTAGTGAGGCGCATGGTCACGTAATGAAGCAAACATTTCAACAACAATTTTTTGAAAGTTGTGTTCACAACTTAAGAAAATAATAATATACGGCAAGTGCATTTAACTTTTTTTGTATAGGCCATGATATGTAGGATTTACGCCGAGCATAGGTTCCACCACTCTATAATGTTACTGCCTTGCTATGTAGACCCAGACACCATTGAACAATGTATTTAATCTACAATGATACATTCACAGTGTAGCGCTCTATGATAAGGTTTATTTGTGTGATACAGGTGAATGTATCTGTCGTATACAACGCATACACTTACATTAATATAAAATACATGACCAATATTAACTAGTGCAGACGGATCTGTAGTCACGTAACACGCTGAATTTGTAATCCAGGGATCGCCGGTTCGATCGCCCGTCTGACCCTAATAAAATGAACAGTATTTCAGATGGGACTTTAAACTGAGGTCTCGTGTCGGTGCTGTGCACCGTGCACGTAAAAGAACCAGAGGAGACTCTGGTCTGTATCATTGCACTATCCTCCAAAAATCTAAAATTACTTATCTCGTCAGGAGGCGTCGCTCATATGGACAACCGGTAGCGACGATAAATAAACGTAAAGTACACATATCAACTAGTGTCGCTGTCATGTAGCCTGGAAACAGGCGTTGCTATATGTTACCTGGTCAGTTATATAAATATATTAATTTAACACCGAGACTATTAATTGGGCAGTTTGGAGTTTCTGATGAAATAATTTTGCCAGAAGTTAAAAAGTGAAAAATGGACAGACTGGAACCCAGGCTAGCTGTCACTGTCAGACATTGCACGTCTATTCTACATAGAGACCACGTCATTACTTACAATAAAACCGTCGACTTTACAATAACTTTGTATTTGACATAAAATGAACCATATATTTTATATAAAGGATGTATTTTACAAAAACGTTATATTTTAAAGAAACCTTGCATTTTATACATAAATCTTGTCGACGTTTTCCCAGTAAACACGTTTCTCTCTTAGAAGTTGCACATAACTCAATTATAATGATGCAATTAAATACACACGTTGTATTGTTTATGTAAAATATGTAAAATACAATGTTCATATAAAATATAGAGTATTTGTAAAATACAACGTTAATGTAAATACATCATTTATGGAAATGGCGTTATTTATGTATAACATACAAGGTTTCTTTAAAATATAGTGTTTAGCGTCAGATTGGATATGCCAACGTCAGACTGTATCTATTAACGTCAGATTCCATCTACTAACGTCAGTCAGTATCTGCTCACTTCAGAATATATCTACTAACGTCAAACTGTGTCTACTAACGTCAAACTGTGTCTACTAACGTCAAACTGTATATACTAGCGTCAAACTGTATCTACTAACGTCAAACTGTATTTACTAACGTCAAACTGTATCTACTAACATCAGACTGTATCTACTAACGTCAGACTGTATATACTAACGTCAGACTGTATCTACTAACGTCAGACTGTATCTACTAACGTCAAACTGTATCTACTAACGTCAAACTGTATCTACTAACGTCAGACTGTATATACTAACATCAGACTGTATATACTAGCGTCAAACTGTAATTACTAACGTCAGACTGTATATACTAACGTCAGACTGTATCTACTAACGTTAGACTGTATCTACTAACGTCAAACTGTATCCACTAACGTCAGACTGTATCTACTAACGTCAGACTGTATATACTAACGTCAAACTGTATCTACTAACGTCAGACTGTATATACTAACGTCAGGCTGTATATACTAACGTCAGACTGTATCTACTAACGTCAAACTGTATCTACTAACGTCAGACTGTATCTACTAACGTCAGACTGTATATACTAACATCAGACTGTATCTACTAGCGTCAAACTGTATCTACTAACATCAGACTGTATCTACTAACGTCAAACTGTATCTACTAACAAACTGTATCTACTAACGTCAGACTGTATCTACTAACAAACTGTATCTACTAACGTCATACTGTATCTACTAACGTCAAACTGTATCTACTAACGTCAGACTGTATATACTAACGTCAAACTGTATCTACTAACGTCAAACTGTATCTACTAACGTCAGACTGTATATACTAACGTCAGACTGTATATACTAACGTCAAACTGTATCTACTAACAAACTGTATCTACTAACGTCAAACTGTATCTACTAACGTCAAACTGTATCTACTAACAAACTGTATCTACTAACGTCAGACTGTATCTACTAACAAACTGTATCTACTAACGTCATACTGTATCTACTAACGTCAAACTGTATCTACTAACGTCAGACTGTATATACTAACGTCAAACTGTATCTACTAACGTCAAACTGTATCTACTAACGTCAGACTGTATCTACTAACATCAAACTTTATCTACTAACGTCAGACTGTATCTACTAACGTCAAACTGTATCTACTAACGTCAGACTGTATCTACTAACATCAAACTTTAACTACTAACGTCAGACTGTATCTACTAACGTCAAACTGTATCTACTAACGTCAGACTGTATCTACTAACATCAAACTTTATCTACTAACGTCAGACTGTATCTACTAACGTCAAACTGTATCTACTAACGTCAGACTGTATCTACTAACGTCAGACTGTATCTACTAACGTCACACTGTATCTACTAACATCAGACTGTATCTACTAGCGTTATAACGTTACAATATATCTTCAAACGTCAGATTGCATCTACCAACGTCAGGTTGTATCTTCTAACCTCAGAATGTATTCGCTAATGTCAGGTTGTATAATCGAACACAATACTGCATCTATTAACGTCAACTTGTATCCACTAACGACAGGTTGATGCTAAGTCCTTTCAACTTTAGATTATTTCATTCCGGGTACCTCAACGTCAGGAGGGGGTTGGAGAACAGGCAATACGGTTTGAAGTGTCTTGCCTAAGGACGGTACCTCCGTGGTTCTGCTTGTGTTCGAACTCACAACCGCGATAGGCTGTTACCATATCTATTACACTATGAATGTTTCACATTATATTCAATAACAACGGTTCTAAGCATTCATTGCACGTGAATTAAACGGAATCACACAATCACAATCAACATATCTAAAAAGGGCTTAGGAGGGAAGGACTAACAATGCTTGTAATTCGGAGCACACTCTGTAGTAATGAGAGCTTATTTAAGACGTTTATGAATTCCCATTGAGGTTAATTTTCGCAAATTGCGTTTCTATTTCTCACTCAAACACATTTAAAGGAACGAATTGCGGAATGAAAACATATGAGACTGTTAGTCGAGCTTGCAATTAACGATTAATTGGGCATTTACAATGTCTCGTGAGACGAATTTTTAGTACCCATTCAGGAAGGAAAGGGGCTTTTCCGTCTTTAATTATCAGATTCGTCATTTTCGGATGTCTTCGGGTTTTGTCAATCTGTGTTACGCGCATGCTCATTCAGCTGATGTATGCATATTCACATTATGTACAGCAATTGACTTACCGCCAGTCAGTTTGCATAAATATATAGATATACATAACACACATACATAGATATATATATAAATGCAACGCGATATTGAGGACGATACCATTACACTAAGATATAGTGAAACACGCTTTTATTTTGACTAAGTGATTGTATATCATTATACCTGGTCGATACCAACTACCTGGATCACCTACATCGTGTTTATAAATGCAACGCGATATTGAGGACGATACCATTACACTAAGATATAGTGAAACACGCTTTTATTTTGACTAAGTGATTGTATATCATTATACCTGGTCGATACCAACTACCTGGATCACCTACATCGTGTTTATTTTATTGGTTTTCTGTTTATATACATATAACTATTTCACATATCGTGCTGGACCAGTACACGCAATACGACGGGCCGCACAAAATATTTTCAATTTAGGAATAAAATCAACCTGTGTTGCGTATACTGGCTATACAATACGAACTGTTTAAGGCGTATGGGAGGAGGGCCAAAGTCCTCCGCATACACTTTAAGCAGCACACGTGTATTGTATCCCACAATAACTGAAACACGTGTTAATGTTATTCTTTAGATATATAAATATACTTTGCATTTTCTGAACTTTTCGACACAGTCTTGAAACGTTCATGTGTGTTTTGCGTTTATTTATCGTCGCTATCGGTTGCCCATATGAGCGACGCATCCTGAAGCGATTAGTCATTTTAGAATTTTGGAGGATAGTGCACTGATACAGATAGAGACCCATTCCAGAGTATCCCCTGGTTCTTTTACGTGCACATTGTAAAGCACCGACACGAGACCTCGGTTTGCCATGGTTCGCCGGAGGCGAGGGTAAATAAGCTCAATCACGACCAACCTAGGTTTAAAGTCTGAAAGACTGTTAATTTATTTAGGGTCAGACAGGGATCGAACCTGCGATCCCTGGATTACGAGTCCAGCGTGTTTATCAATGGACTACAGATCCGTCTGTAATACTTGTATGTGTTATCGGCCCTTTATATAGACAGGTTAGATTGTATAATGCCTGTTATTATATTACAGATGGATCTGTAGTCCAGTGGTAACACGCTGGACTCGTAATCCAGGGATCGCGGGTTCGATCCCCAGTCTAATAAAATTAACAGTCTTTCAGAGGTCTCGTGTCGGTGCTTTACATCGTGCAGGTAAAAGAACCAGAGGAGACTCTGGAATGGGTCTCTATCTGTGTCATTGCTCTATCTTCCAAAAATCTAAAATGACTACTCTCTTCAGGAGGCGTCGCTTATATGGGCAACCGGTAGCGACGATAAATAAACGTAAAACACACAACACGCCTATTATATATTATACGTGCCAACAATATACGACACATTCCGTGCTGTTTTAATGGATCACTCAACAGGCATAAATGACTACGTTAATGCACGAGCATTTCGTGCCTTTAGCTCTTTAGAATTCCAAGTGCTTGAAAATGACAAAACTACCCCCAAAATATGAAGGAATTACTTTGATAACTGAATATAATGCGAGCTAATTCAGCATAATATCGGAAAATGCCAAGAAAATTGCCATAAAACGCCAGTCGCTAAGAATTCATGCCTTTGGAAGGAGCCCCCCACGGATATTGAATTTCCTTAACAAATGTGCGCATAGTTAAAGTCCATTTCCAAGCCCTAACTTGGTTATTTGCAAAGTGGAAACACAAGTCTCGGAAAATGGACTCATGCGATGCCAATTTCTCACAAATATCAGAATTAATTGGCAAATTACAACCTTTAAGTAATTTTCAGCACGCCGTCAGGTGCTAATAGTTCGTTATTATTTTTCAGGACACATTTTGTCTAGAAATGCAGAAAACTACTAACTCCCTAACATCTAGATTGGGTTCTTGCAGGATTCGTATTAAAGTATATGTAACTTGAGAAATTAAGGCAAAAGGAATGAGAGACATCGGTCAGTTACTGCCCCTGAATACTCCCATATATATAAGTAGATAGGTCCTATTACGTATTTTCCTCTGTTTTTATCGTTGTTTCCTTTGCACCACATGCTAGCAATTTTGTTCCACGATCGCTTCTTATGATTAATAAATTACTATATCTCGACATATCTCCTACAGTATATGCAATAGGTACTTATTTGTAAAACAATATTATCAGTTAATTAACACGATTTTGATAAAATCACATTTATCATACCGCACATCTGGTTCACAGGGATTCGGCACGTTTGGGGGTACTAGTATATATATTTAAGTACAGGGATTCTACTCTGTGGGATGTCAGATTTCGCATCGATCAGTAAAATGGCCCTATCTGAAACAATTTTGTACAAATATGTCCAAATATAACGCCTATCCCGAGTCTTTATATTGTTCTTCAATTAAAACACAACTTTAAGCTGCATGCATGTATACTTTGCAAACAATTGCCACATACATTGACCATAGCAGGTCACATTTCCATACTAGGACACGGGTTCTGTCAGCAACAAAAAAAATCTTCGACGGGAGAGTTTTAACTGTGAATAACATTATCAATAAAATGTGTTTCCACTAACGTGTAGGTTTATTCGGCAAAAATGTATGTCAAAAAGAGATTTCGTAGAATTTTCAATGATTATTCTTCATATAAAAACACACACCTTGTTACATTCTAATAATCCAATCAGAACGCTCGTGTCAACGCTCGTTTCAACGCGAATTGCGCCGCTTTAGAAATTTTCAAAACAAATTGAAAAAACTCACCCGTCGAAGATTTTTTGTTGTTGCTGACAGAACCCGTGTCCTAGTATGGAAATGTGACCTGCTATGGCCAATGTCTGTGGCAATTGTTTGCAAAGTATACATGCATGCAGCTTAAAGTTGTGCTTTATTTGAAGAACAATATAAAGACTCGGGATAGGCGTTATATTTGGACATATTTGTACAACATTGTTTCAGATAGGGCCATTTTACTGATCGATGCGAAATCTGACATCTCACAGAGTAGAATCCCTGTACTTAAATATATATACTAGTACCCCCAAACGTGCCGAATCCCTGTGATCTGGTTAGGGAACAACAGTAAAAACAAAGGACTCGAACTAAAAGGACATATTCACACTTTGGAATAAATCAGTCTTTATCTGCCAAGGGAGGTAATAGAAAATTAGAGATGTCTCTTATTGCTCTAATCGCTTTGTTCTACATGTATATGACTTTAGCTTACTTCACGCGGGGATACGGTTTTACCTGGGAAACATTTGACAGAGTAAATTACAGCACTGAAAACAATATACCATGCAATCCGCAAGCACTCATTACAGCACTGAAAACAATATACCATGCAATCCGCAAGCACTCATTACAGCACTGAAAACAATATACCACGCAATCCGCAAGCACTCATTACAGCACTGAAAACAATATACCACGCAATCCTTGAGCAGTGGGTAGAACCACCAACCTCTACAAGCCAGTTGGTCAGCTTCCTCACGTGACGGAATTCGACACCCCAGTGGGAATCGAACCTACAGCGGTGGACGGCAAGTGATTTGAAGTCAACGACCTTAACCACTCGGCCACGGAGTACCCGAGTTGTTGTTGTTATTGTTAGAAACTCCATTATATACTAGAGGGCATAGAAAATGCAGTTCCGCCAACCAGAGTTCTACAGGGATTCACTACAGTTGAGTTATATTGGTAGACGGTCATGAGGTATGAGTTACCCAAATCAAATATTCATATTGCAAAATGGCGGACGAAAGAATCAGCCATTCTTTTGCTAAAATGCCAAGTTGTATTTGATGTGGCTCAGTTTGTGTTAATTTCAGTGTATTTATTTTGGGAATTGTAAGGTTTCTCTAAGAGAGAGAGAGAGAGAGAGAGAGAATAGGGTAAGTATACGGAAAGTATAGGGTAAGTATACGGAAAGTATAGGGTAAGTATACGGAAAGTATAGGGTAAGTATACGGAAAGTATAGGGTAAGTATACGGAAAGAATAGGGTAAGTATACGGAAAGTATAGGGTAAGTATACGGAATATAGGTAAGATACGTAAGAATAGGTAAGTATACGGAAAGTATAGGTAAGTATACGGAAAGAATAGGGTAAGTATACGGAAAGTATAGGGTAAGTATACGAAAGTATAGGGTAAGTATACGGAAAGTATAGGGTAAGTATACGGAAAGAATAGGGTAAGTATACGGAAAGTATAGGGTAAGTATACGGAAAGAATAGGGTAAGTATACGGAAAGTATAGGGTAAGTATAGGGAAAGTATAGGGTAAGTATACGGAAAGTATAGGGTAAGTATACGGAAAGAATAGGGTA
>JABXNX010000222.1:22658-35825 GCA_014843695.1 Archivesica marissinica | reverse complement strand
TAGATAAAGACATTAAGACAGATACGACCTTATACGGATGTGACCTATTTTTTAGATTGTATATACACGTATCAACGATACAAACAGACACAGACATATGAACATGGGCGTAAAAGCTCGTTATACCGTAGTTTTTGATGGTTGTCCAGGTGTTGGAAAATCAACAATTACACGAAAACTAGCTATATCTTTACAGAACAAACATCCCGATTGGCTAGTGTTACTTAACTCTAAAGTTCCGATTGATACAACTACCGAACTACTATCTTCGTCTAACAGAGAAAATAGTTTTATAGAACATATCTACGGAGAAAATAAGGCAGACTACTATCAAGATGCTATCATTGTTGGTGCTAAACTTATAGAATCAGAATTAATCTATACTGATTCGTATCCTATCAATGAACGAGGCTGTAAAACTGTTATTAATCTACTAGAAAGAAACAGTATTTCGGCAACTTCAATATTTATACCTGCTGCGCATTATAGTTTCCGTACAGCCTCTTATCTTAGTGATGATGTTAAAAATAGACATGATTCAAACTGGTCAATAGTAACGAATACTCAAAAGACTTTATTAAATTTAGCTAAACGTATTCAAAAAAGACAATGGCTATATACTCGTTATGTTAGAAGGAAATGCCGAAATCACATTTAATAAAATGATTTCGCGTGGACATAAATACGAATGTACGGGATTATTGTTGGAATATATGAAAGTTATGGATAATCTTCATAGAGAATTCGCTACTGATGAACTATCTTCATCGTCTACAAACGTTATACATTGGACTAAATGTTATAACACGAACATAACTGAAATGATAAACTTTAATGTTGACAATTATCAAGATACATATATTAATTGTAGTAGTATTATCGTTGATATGATTAATATACTCGAATGTAAAATTGAATACATTATTAATAATATGATTTAAAATACATTGTGTTTTTTATTAGTACAGATGGGATTTGAACCCATGAGGATATAATATCCATTGGATCTTAAGTCCAACGCCTTAACCACTCGGCCACTGTACTTTGTATAAGAATATATCGAAAGTAAAATCATTATGTAAATTATACAAACGTCTTTATTCATTGTGTTTTTTCGCCCTATAGAAAACCCCCACCAATGTTGGGTTTTATATACACGTAGGACTTATTTGACGAGGTATCACCGGTTTTTTTAGATTCTTTCCTAGGACTTATTATAGTGACACCCTATACTACTCACCATGTATTTATGGGGAATCTGAAAGCATTTATTTATATACCTGTATGCACACCATGTAGTTATGGGTATTTATAAGTATTTATTTATATACAGGTATGCACACCATGTAGCTATGGGTATTTATAAGCATTTAGATATAGGGAATCTGTAAGCATTTATTTATATACCTGTATGCACACCATGTAGCTATGGGTATCTATAAGCATTTATTTATATACAGGTATGCACACCATGTAGATATGGGTATTTATAAGCATTTATTTTTATACAGGTATGCACACCATGTAGTTACAGGTATTTATAAGCATTTATTTATATACAGGTATGCACACCATGTAGTTACAGGTATTTATAAGCATTTATTTATATACAGGTATGCACACCATGTAGTTACAGGTATTTATAAGCATTTATTTATATACAGGTATGCACACCATGTAGTTACAGGTATTTATAAGCATTTATTTATATACAGGTATGCACACCATGTAGTTACAGGTATTTATAAGCATTTATTTATATACAGGTATGCACACCATGTAGTTACAGGTATTTATAAGCATTTATTTATATACAGGTAAGCACACCATGTAGTTACAGGTATTTATAAGCATTTATTTATATACAGGTATGCACACCATGCAGTTACAGGTATTTATTAGCATATATTTATATACAGGTATGCACACCATGTAGTTACAGGTATTTATAAGCATTTATTTATATACAGGTATGCACACCATGTAGTTACAGGTATTTATAAGCATTTATTTATATACAGGTATGCACACCATGTAGTTACAGGTATTTATAAGCATTTATTTATATACAGGTATGCACACCATGCAATTATGGGGAATCTGTAAGCATTTATTTACATACAGGTATGCACACCATGTAGTTCTGGGAATCTGTAAGCATTTATTTATATACATGTATGCACACCATGTAGTTATGGGGGAATCTATAAGCATTTATTTATATACAAGTATGTACACCGTGAAATTCTGGGAATCTATAAGCATATGTTTATATACAGGTATCCACACCATGTAGTTCTGGGAATCTGTGAGCATTTATTTATATACAGGTATGGTCACCATGCAGTTACAGGTATTTATAAGCATTTATTTATATACAGGTATGCACACCATGTAGCTATGGGGAATCTGTAAGCATTTATTACATACAGGTATGCACACAATGTAGTTACAGGTATTTATAAGCATTTATTTATATACATGTATGCACACCATGCAGTTATGGGGAATCTGTAAGCATAGATTTATATACATGTATGCACACCATGCAGTTACAGGTATTTATAAGCATTTATTTATATACACGTATGCACACCATGCAGTTACAGGTATTTATAAGCATTTATTTATATACAGGTATGCACACCATGCAGTTACAGGTATTTATAAGCATTTATTTATATACATGTATGCACACAATGTAGTTATGGGGAATCTGTAAGCATAGATTTACATACAGGTATGCACACAATGTAGTTACAGGTATTTATAAGCATTTATTTATATACAGGTATGCACACCATGCAGTTACAGGTATTTATAAGCATTTATTTATATACAGGTATGCACACCATGCAGTTACAGGTATTTATATACAGGTATGCACACCATGTAGTTACAGGTATTTATATACAGGTATGCACACCATGTAGTTACAGGTATTTATATACAGGTATGCACACCATGTAGTTACAGGTATTTATATACAGGTATGCACACCATGTAGTTACAGGTATTTATATACAGGTATGCACACCATGTAGTTACAGGTATTTATATACAGGTATGCACACCATGCAGTTACAGGTATTTATAAGCATTTATTTATATACAGGTATGCACACCATGCAGTTACAGGTATTTATAAGCATTTATTTATATACAGGTATGCACACCATTCAGTTACAGGTATTTATAAGCATTTATTTATATACAGGTATGCACACCATGCAGTTACAGGTATTTATTAGCATTTATTTATATACAGGTATGCTCACCATGTAGTTATGGGGAATCTGTAAGCATAGATTTACATACAGTTATGCACACAATGTAGTTACAGGTATTTATAAGCATTTATTTATATACAGGTATGTACACCATGTAGTTACATGTATTTATAAGCATTTATTTATATACTGGTATGCACACCATGTAGTTACAGGTATTTATAAGCATTTATTTATATACAGGTATGCACACCATGCAGATACAGGTATTTATAAGCATTTATTTATATACAGGTATGCACACCATGCAGTTACAGGTATTTATAAGCATTTATTTATATACACGTATGCACACCATCCAGTTACAGGTATTTATAAGCATTTATTTATATATAGGTATGCACACCATGTAGTTATGGGGAATCTGTAAGCATATATTTACATACAGGTATGCACACAATGTAGTTATAGGTATTTATAAGCATTTATTTATATACAGGTATGCACACCATGTAGTTACAGGTATTTATAAGCATTTATTTATATACAGGTATGCACACCATGTAGTTACAGGTATTTATAAGCATTTATTTATATACAGGTATGCACACCATGCAGTTACATGTATTTATAAGCATTTATTTATATACAGCTATGCACACCATGCAGATACAGGTATTTATAAGCATTTATTTATATACAGGTATGCACACCATGTAGTTACAGGTATTTATAAGCATTTATTTATATACATTTATGCACAACATGTAGTTACAGGTATTTATAAGCATTTATTTATATACAGGTATGCACACCATGCAGTTACAGGTATTTATAAGCATTTATTTATATACAGGTATGCACACCATGTAGTTAAAGGTATTTATAAGCATTTAATTATATACAGGTATGCACACCATGTAGTAACAGGTATTTATAAGCATTTATTTATATACAGGTATGCACACCATGCAGTTACATGTATTTATAAGCATTTATTTATATACAGGTATGCACACCATGCAGTTACAGGTATTTATAAGCATTTATTTATATACAGGTATGCACACCATGCAGTTACAGGTATTTAATAGCATTTATATTTATACAGATATGCACACCATGCAGTTATGGGAATCTGTAAGTATTTATTTATATAAAGGTATGCACACCATGTAGTTCTGGGAATCTGTAAGCATTTATTTATATACAGGTATGGTCACCATGCAGTTACAGGTATTTATAAGCATTTATTTATATACAGGTATGCACACCATGTAGTTACAGGTATTTATAAGCATTTATTTATATACAGGTATGCACACCATGTAGTTACAGGTATTTATAAGCATTTATTTATATACAGGTATGCACACCATGCAGTTACAGGTATTTATAAGCATTTATTTATATACATGTATGCACACCATGCAGTTACAGGTATTTATAAGCATTTATTTATATACACGTATGCACACCATGCAGTTACAGGTATTTATAAGCATTTATTTATATACAGGTATGCACACCATGCAGTTACAGGTATTTATAAGCATTTATTTATATACAGGTATGCACACCATGCAGTTACAGGTATTTATAAGCATTTATTTATATACAGGTATGAACACCATGCAGTTACAGGTATTTATAAGCATTTATTTATATAGGAATCTGTAAGCATAGATTTACATACAGGTATGCACACAATGTAGTTACAGGTATTTATAAGCATTTATTTATATACAGGTATGCACACCATGTAGTTACAGGTATTTATAAGCATTTATTTATATAGGAATCTGTAAGCATAGATTTACATACAGGTATGCACACCATGTAGTTACAGGTATTTATAAGCATTTATTTATATACAGGTATGCACGCCATGTAGTTACAGGTATTTATAAGCATTTATTTATATACAGGTATGCACACCATGTAGTTACAGGTATTTATAAGCATTTATTTATATACAGGTATGCACACCATGTAGATATGGGGAATCTGTAAGCATAGATTTAAATACAGGTATGCACAGAATGTAGTTACAGGTATTTATAAGCATTTATTTATATACAAGTATGTACACCATGTAGTAACAGGTATTTATAAGCATTTATTTATATACAGGTATGCACACCATGTAGTTACATGTATTTATAAGCATTTATTTATATACAGGTATGCACACCATGCAGTTACAGGTATTTATAAGCATTTATTTTTATACAGGTATGCACACCATGCAGTTACAGGTATTAATAAGCATTTATTTATATACATGTATGCACACCATGCAGTTACAGGTATTTAATAGCATTTATTTTTATACAGATATGCACACCATGCAGTTATGGGAATCTGTAAGCATTTATTTATATAAAGGTATGCACACCATGTAGTTCTGGGAATCTGTAAGCATTTATTAATATACATGTATGCACACCATGCAGTTACAGGTATTTATAAGCATTTATTTATATACAGGTATGGTCACCATGCAGTTACAGGTATTTATAAGCATTTATTTATATACAGGTATGCACACCATGTAGTTACAGGTATTTATAAGCATTTATTTATATACAGGTATGCACACCATGTAGTTACAGGTATTTATAAGCATTTATTTATATACAGCTATGCACACCATGTAGTTACATGTATTTATAAGCATTTATTTATATACAGGTATGCACACCATGTAGTTACAGGTATTTATAAGCATTTATTTATATACAGGTATGCACACCATGTAGTTACAGGTATTTATAAGCATTTATTTATATACAGGTATGCACACCATGTAGTTAAAGGTATTTATAAGCATTTATTTATATACAGGTATGCACACCATGTAGTTACAGGTATTTATAAGCATTTATTTATATACAGGTATGCACACCATGTAGTTACAGCTATTTATAAGCATTTATTTATATACAGGTATGCACACCATGTAGTTATGGGGAATCTGTAAGCATAGATTTACATACAGGTATGCACAGAATGTAGTTACAGGTATTTATAAGCATTTATTTATATACAAGTATGTACACCATGTAGTTACATGTATTTATAAGCATTTATTTATATACAGGTATGCACACCATGTAGGTACAGGTATTTATAAGCATTTATTTATATACAGGTATGCACACCATGCAGTTACAGGTATTTATAAACATTTATTTATATACAGGTATGCACACCATGCAGTTACGTGTATATAAATAAATGCTTATAAATACCTGTATGCACACCATGCAGTTACAGGTATGTATAAGCATTTATTTATATACAGGTATGCACACCATGCAGTTACAGGTATTTATAAGCATTTATTTATATACAGCTATGCACACCATGTAGTTACATGTATTTATAAGCATTTATTTTTATACAGGTATGCACACCATGCAGTTACAGGTATTTATAAACATTTATTTATATACAGGTATGCACACCATGCAGTTACGTGTATATAAATAAATGCTTATAAATACCTGTATGCACACCATGCAGTTACAGGTATGTATAAGCATTTATTTATATACAGGTATGCACACCATGCAGTTACAGGTATTTATAAGCATTTATTTATATACAGGTATGCACACCATGCAGTTACAGATATTTATAAGCATTTATTTATATACAGCTATGCACACCTTGTAGTTACATGTATTTATAAGCATTTATTTTTATACAGGTATGCACACCATGTAGTTACAGGTATTTATAAGCATTTATTTATATACAGGTATGCACACCATGTAGTTACAGGTATTTATAAGCATTTATTTATATACAGGTATGCACACCATGTAGTTACAGGTATTTGTAAGCATTTATTTATATACAGGTATGCACACCATGCAGTTACAGGTATTTATTAGCATATATTTGTATACAGGTATGCACACCATGTAGTTACAGGTATTTATAAGCATTTATTTATATACAGGTATGCACACCATGTAGTTACAGGTATTTATAAGCATTTATTTATATACAGGTATGCACACCATGTAGTTACAGGTATTTATAAGCAGTTATTTATATACAGGTATGCACACCATGTAGTTACAGGTATTTATAAGCATTTATTTATATACAGGTATGCACACCATGTAGTTACAGGTATTTATAAGCATTTATTTATATACAGGTATGCACACCATGCAGTTACAGGTATCCATAAGCATTTATTTATATACAGGTATGCACACCATGCAGTTACAGGTATTTATAAGCATTTATTTATATACAGGTATGCACACCATGCAGTTACAGGTATTTATAAGCATTTATTTATATACAGGTATGCACACCATTCAGTTACAGGTATTTAGAAGCATTTATTTATATACAGGTATGCACACCATTCAGTTACAGGTATTTAGAAGCATTTATTTATATACAGGTATGCACACCATGCAGTTACAGGTATTTATTAGCATTTATTTATATACAGGTATGCTCACCATGTAGTTATGGGGAATCTGTAAGCATAGATTTACATACAGTTATGCACACAATGTAGTTACAGGTATTTATAAGCATTTATTTATATACAGGTATGTACACCATGTAGTTACATGTATTTATAAGCATTTATTTATATACTGGTATGCACACCATGTAGTTACAGGTATTTTTAAGCATTTATTTATATACAGGTATGCACACCATGCAGATACAGGTATTTATAAGCATTTATTTATATACAAGTATGCACACCATCCAGTTACAGGTATTTGTAAGCATTTATTTATATACAGGTATGCACACCATGCAGTTACAGGTATTTATTAGCATATATTTGTATACAGGTATGCACACCATGTAGTTACAGGTATTTATAAGCATTTATTTATATACAGGTATGCACACCATGTAGTTACAGGTATTTATAAGCATTTATTTATATACAGGTATGCACACCATGTAGTTACAGGTATTTATAAGCAGTTATTTATATACAGGTATGCACACCATGTAGTTACAGGTATTTATAAGCATTTATTTATATACAGGTATGCACACCATGTAGTTACAGGTATTTATAAGCATTTATTTATATACAGGTATGCACACCATGCAGTTACAGGTATCCATAAGCATTTATTTATATACAGGTATGCACACCATGCAGTTACAGGTATTATAAGCATTTATTTATATACAGGTATGCACACCATGCAGTTACAGGTATTTATAAGCATTTATATATACAGGTATGCACACCATTCAGTTACAGGTATTTAGAAGCATTTATTATATACAGGTATGCACACCATTCAGTTACAGGTATTTAGAAGCATTTATTTATATACAGGTATGCACACCATGCAGTTACAGGTATTTATTAGCATTTATTTATATACAGGTATGCACACCATGTAGTTATGGGGAATCTGTAAGCATAGATTTACATACAGTTATGCACACAATGTAGTTACAGGTATTTATAAGCATTTATTTATATACAGGTATGTACACCATGTAGTTACATGTATTTATAAGCATTTATTTATATACTGGTATGCACACCATGTAGTTACAGGTATTTTTAAGCATTTATTTATATACAGGTATGCACACCATGCAGATACAGGAAAACATATTTATATACAAGTATGCACACCATCCAGTTACAGGTATTTATAAGCATTTATTTATATACAGGTATGCACACCATGCAGTTACAGGTATTTATAAGCATTTATTTATATACACGTATGCACACCATCCAGTTAGGTATTTATAAGCATTTATTTATATACAGGTATGCACACCATGTAGTTATGGGGAATCTGTAAGCATATATTTACATACAGGTATGCACACAATGTAGTTATAGGTATTTATAAGCATTTATTTATATACAGGTATTCACACCATGTAGATACAGGTATTTATAAGCATTTATTTATATACAGGTATGCACACCATGTAGTTACAGGTATTTATAAGCATTTATTTATATACAGGTATGCACACCATGTAGTTACAGGTATTTATAAGCATTTCTTTATATACAGGTATGCACACCATTCAGTTACAGGTATTTATAAGCATTTATTTATATACACGTATGCAAACCATCCAGTTACAGGTATTTATAAGCATTTATTTATATACAGGTATGCACACCATGTAGCTATGGGGAATCTGTAAGCATATATTTACATACAGGTATGCACACAATGTAGTTATAGGTATTTATAAGCATTTATTTATATACAGGTATTCACACCATGAAGTTACAGGTATTTATAAGCATTTATTTATATACAGGTATGCACACCATGTAGTTACATGTATTTATAAGCATTTATTTATATACAGGTATGCACACAATGTAGTTATGGGGAATCTGTAAGCATAGATTTACATACAGGTATGCACACAATGTAGTTACAGGTATTTATAAGCATTTATTTATATACAGGTATGCACACCATGCAGTTACAGGTATTTATAAGCATTTATTTATATACAGGTATGCACACCATGCAGTTACAGGTATTTATATACAGGTATGCACACCATGTAGTTACAGGTATTTATATACAGGTATGCACACCATGTAGTTACAGGTATTTATATACAGGTATGCACACCATGTAGTTACAGGTATTTATATACAGGTATGCACACCATGCAGTTACAGGTATTTATAAGCATTTATTTATATACAGGTATGCACACCATGCAGTTACAGGTATTTATATACAGGTATGCACACCATGCAGTTACAGGGTATTTATATACAGGTATGCACACCATGCAGTTACAGGTATTTATATACAGGTATGCACACCATGTAGTTACAGGTATTTATATACAGGTATGCACACCATGTAGTTACAGGTATTTATATACAGGTATGCACACCATGCAGTTACAGGTATTTATATACAGGTATGCACACCATGTAATTACATGTATTTATATACAAGTATGCACACCATGTAGTTACAGGTATTTATATACAGGTATGCACACCATGCAGTTACAGGTATTTATATACAGGTATGCACACCATGTAGTTATAGGTATTTATATACAGGTTTGCACACCATGTAGTTACAGGTATGTATGTACAGGTATGCACACCATGCAGTTACATGTATTTATATACAGGTATGCACACCATGTAGTTACAGGTATTTATATACAGGTATGCACACCATGTAGTTACAGGTATTTATGTACAGGTATGCACACCATGTAGTTAGAGGTATTTATGTACAGGTATGCACACCATGTAGTTACAGGTATTTATATACAGGTATGCACACCATGTAGTTACATGTATTATATACAGGTATGCACACCATGCAGTTACAGGTATTTATATACAGGTATGCACACCATGCAGTTACAGGTATTTATATACAGGTATGCACACCATGCAGTTACATGTATTTATATACAGGTATGCACACCATGCAGTTACAGGGTATTTATATACAGGTATGCACACCATGCAGTTACGTATTTATATACAGGTATGCACACCATGCAGTTACAGGTATTTATATACAGGTATGCACACCATGCAGTTACAGGTATTTATATACAGGTATGCACACCATGTAGTTACAGGTATTTATAAGCATTTATTTATATACAGGTATGCACACCATGTAGTTATGGGGAATCTGTAAGCATTTATTTATATACAGGTATGCACACCATGTAGTTACAGGTATTTATAAGCATTTATTTATATACAGGTATGCACACCATGTAGTTATGGGGAATCTGTAAGCATATATTTACATACAGGTATGCACACCATGTAGTTACAGGTATTTATAAGCATTTATTTATATACAGGTATGCACACCATGTAGTTATGGGGAATCTGTAAGCATATATTTACATACAGGTATGCACACCATGTAGTTACAGGTATTTATAAGCATTTATTTATATACAGGAATGCACACCATGTAGTTACAGGTATTTATAAGCATTTATTTATATACAGGTATGCACACCATGCAGTTACAGGTATTTATAAGCATTTATTTATATACAGGTATGCACACAATGTAGTTATGGGGAATCTGTAAGCATAGATTTACATACAGGTATGCACACAATGTAGTTACAGGTATTTATAAGCATTTATTTATATACAGGTATGCACACCATGCAGTTACAGGTATATATAAGCATTTATTTATATACAGGTATGCACACCATGCAGTTACAGGTATTTATATACAGGTATGCACCCCATGTAGTTACAGGTATTTATATACAGGTATGCACACCATGTAGTTACAGGTATTTATATACAGGTATGCACACCATGTAGTTACAGGTATTTATATACAGGTATGCACACCATGTAGTTACAGGTATTTATATACAGGTATGCACACCATGTAGTTACAGGTATTTATATACAGGTATGCACACCATGCAGTTACAGGTATTTATAAGCATTTATTTATATACAGGTATGCACACCATGCAGTTACAGGTATTTATATACAGGTATGCACACCATGCAGTTACAGGGTATTTATATACAGGTATGCACACCATGCAGTTACATATTTATATACAGGTATGCACACCATGAGTTACAGGTATTTATATACAGGTATGCACACCATGTAGTTACAGGTATTTATATACAGGTATGCACACCATGTAGTTACAGGTATTTATATACAGGTATGCACACCATGTAGTTACAGGTATTTATATACAGGTATGCACACCATGCAGTTACAGGTATTTATATACAGGTATGCACACCATGTAATTACATGTATTTATATACAAGTATGCACACCATGTAGTTACAGGTATTTATATACAGGTATGCACACCATGCAGTTACAGGTATTTATATACAGGTATGCACACCATGTAGTTATAGGTATTTATATACAGGTTTGCACACCATGCAGTTACAGGTATGTATGTACAGGTATGCACACCATGCAGTTACATGTATTTATATACAGGTATGCACACCATGTAGTTACAGGTATTTATATACAGGTATGCACACCATGTAGTTACAGGTATTTATGTACAGGTATGCACACCATGTAGTTAGAGGTATTTATGTACAGGTATGCACACCATGTAGTTACAGGTATTTATATACAGGTATGCACATCATGTAGTTACAGGTATGCACACCATGTAGTTACAGGTATTTATATACAGGTATGCACACCATGCAGTTACAGGTATTTATATACAGGTATGCACACCATGCAGTTACATGTATTTATATACAGGTATGCACACCATGCAGTTACAGGGTATTTATATACAGGTATGCACACCATGCAGTTACATGTATTTATATACAGGTATGCACACCATGCAGTTACAGGGTATTTATATACAGGTATGCACACCATGCAGTTACAGGTATTTATATACAGGTATGCACACCATGCAGTTACAGGTATTTATATACAGGTATGCACACCATGCAGTTACAGGTATTTATATACAGGTATGCACACCATGTAGTTACAGGTATTTATATACAGGTATGCACACCATGTAGTTACAGGTATTTATAAGCATTTATTTATATACAGGTATGCACACCATGTAGTTACAGGTATTTATAAGCATTTCATTATATACAGGTATGCACACCATTCAGTTACAGGTATTTATAAGCATTTATTTATATACACGTATGCAAACCATCCAGTTACAGGTATTTATAAGCATTTATTTATATACAGGTATGCACACCATGTAGTTATGGGGAATCTGTAAGCATATATTTACATACAGGTATGCACACAATGTAGTTACAGGTATTTATAAGCATTTATTTATATACAGGTATGCACACCATGTAGTTATGGGGAATCTGTAAGCATATATTTACATACAGGTATGCACACCATGTAGTTACAGGTATTTATAA